>PYWC01000003.1:1664938-1693844 GCA_003182015.1 Tuber magnatum | reverse complement strand
GACCCGTAAAGAGTAACTAGATAAACCGCTCACGGTAGCCTCCGGAGTCAAGTAGAGATCAATGCATATGGGAAGGGTGTCATAGATAGTCTAGGTCATGAGGTGTCTTGACTGTTAGCCACTGGCAAGACACCGATGCACAGAAGCTTTCACTCCGGCAGGCAAAATGGAAATGCACCGCAGAAGCGATAACCGCACAAGGTGAACACCAACAAGACTGTGTCGACACATGCATGTCCGAAGGGTGTGCCAGGAGATGTGTCGAACCACCCTTAGTAGAGAAGGGTGTACTCAAATAGTTGGAGTAAACTGATGGGGGAGTTTCTGGCATAAGATAAAAACTACCTGAAAGTCTATGCGCGAACTCGCCTACTCCAACAATCAATCCTCTCGAGACCTTAATTGAGTGAAGCGTCAGGCTTAACGATATTAAGTTTTACCATTTACTTTACTCTTACATCTGTGTAAACCTTTGGCAATAAGTTTGAAGTTGTTCAGTGCGGTCGCAACCTTGGGATCCATCTTCCTATGGGTGCCCCCGTTACAGGTAGTGTCTGAAACAGTCGCTCGGAATTCCCCGCTGGTTGGTTTGCGTAGTACACGTAGTTTATCATCAGGAAATTCCCCTGCTGTATCCCCAAACCTGATAAGAGCATTATGTCTTTTCAGGAATGGCATTTCAATCAGGGCATCGTACTTTGCCAAGTTTCCTACCAACATCTCCTGATTTCTTCTTTTCTTTTTCCCGATTCCTACGGTCGGTCCACATTCCTTGTGGCTTGATGAGCGTGATCCTTTCATAGCCGTATTGACTGTGGTTGGTTGGGGTAGAGGCTCCATAGGGATGCCATGGGTAGAGATAAAGGTGGCGCTAACTATGTCACAGCTGATTGTTCCCGTGTCGAAAAGTACCTTTGCTGGGTGGCCTTCTATGTGAATCCTTCCTTCCACAGTGTCACGGGGCCTGATCGCCATGCTGGGTTGCCTTCACAGGCTTTCCATTTCCACCGAATTAATTTCTACTTCATCATATTCAGTTGCTTCCATGTGGTTTGTGCTACCCTCTCCCTTAGCGGTCTTTCCTTTTCCTTTTTTAGAATAGCACTCCTTTGCGTAGTGCCTCTTTTTTCCGTATTCGAAACACGTGCCTTCCTCGCGTCGTTTCTGCTTCTTATCTTTCCGGTCATTTGTATCCTGGCAATATGGTTTATCCTTTCTCCTGTTATCCCGCAATCATGATCCTTTACTATTTCTTTGTTGTGGTACGTGGGTTCGGTAAACTCCTGTTTCATACAGGATAGCTTCCTTCCGTTCAGCCCGCTTGACTATCTTGTCCAAGGAATCACCATCCTCCTCCCTGGGTTCTACCTCCTGGTGTAGTCTGGGATGCATTGCTTCATACAATCTTTGTCACAGCGTATACTGGGACACTGTCCTGGTAGGCAATCGTCCCTGATACATCAAGAGATCCGTCGCGACCAGTGTTATTCTTTCTGTTTTGCCATTTCGTACTTGCTGGATATCCTTGAACTTTTTGTATAGTTCTTCTGTATTTTGCGAGGACTGGAATCTCTCTCTCAAGTGCTTGATCAGGGTTGTTCCTGGGATTTTTTCCCTACTCTCATAGTCGTTCATTGCTTGGTGGTATGCTTCCTCTGCCTTTCCGGTGCAGAAGCTTCTGAAGTACGCTCCGCTTCCTTCCTTGGTTTTGTCCACTCCATGAAGGGCAAGGTATTGAGAAGTTGTTATAACCCATCGGTGAAATACTTCAGGTTTTAAGTCGTCCTTTTCGCCCGAGAATGAGGGTAGCAGAGGAAATTTGACTTTAGATCCTGTTCGCCCAGCCCTGGACCGGACGGTCCGCCAGATTCACCTTCTGACATATTGTGTTCAGATTCTTCGTTACTCGAGCTGTTATCTGAGGAGCTTTGAGGAGAGTCGCTGGGGGATTCGTCTGGTGGCTGCCTCACCACCGGGTAATCTGATGCTTCTCCGTCGTCTTCTTCCTTCTTGGGTGTCCCGACCGGTATGCTATCTTTCTTCGGGGGTTGCGCCGGTACCTTTCCGTTGCTCGGGCTGAGGGGAAATAGCCCAGGAAGGCTAGTCGCTGCCTTTGCTAATTCGTCAGTTGATTCGCTAAAGGTCTGCTTGGCCAACTCTCGCGCTAGCTGTCTTTCTGCTTCATCTATCGAGAAGTCGCTCTTTGGCCCTTTCGGTTTCTTGGATTGCCTTTTCTTTGTAAGGCCTGCTCGTGGGACCCGCTTCCCACTTTAAGTCTCCAGTGACTCAATGGTGTCGTGATGGCGGAGCCAAACCCTTCGTGGTTCTGCCGCTCCCCGATGCTAGCTTCGCTATTGGACCTTCCGTAGGTTGATCAGACCAGGCCCTTGCAGGTTTCGTACGCACTTGCAGAGGTTAAAAAAATGTAACGTGTTCGGGCCAGGCCCTAGTCACAGAGCGGTACGATAGGAGCGGATGGCTTTGTGATCAACATGAAGCGAAGGCTGCTTGCTAAAGGAGGCTTCGAACAGGGTGTAATAGGAGATCAAAGAAGTAACCGTTCAACCAAGTATATTTTAAGTATACTGTCTGTCAAAATCTGCTGCCTCCATCGCGGGAATCAGCGGTCTTTAAATACAGCATATCACTTATCTCCAGTATGAGCGATATTGCAAAACAAGGTGTGTATCAACCAATAGCACACGAAACAATTCATGTATCAAGGGATACTGTGAACCAAACATAAAACTATCTGTGTATCAACCAACAGCACACGAAACAATACAAGTATCAAACGATAATGTGAAACCAAACATAAAACTATGTTTGTATCAACCGATAGCACACGAAACAATACCGGTATGACACCATACTTTGAAACCAAATATAAAACAACCTAGTACCCGTACCGGTTATATTAGTTGAATACCATACAAAATATAACACCAGTCTTGGTATGCTATTGTTAAAATGTCATAATGCATATATCAGATGTGAGAAAATGGTAGTGAAATGTTTAGACGTTAAACTACAAATGTTGTGCAAACTAATAAGTGGAGAACTCTGAACTGCTACATTGGATACCACCAAGTCAAACTTGTTGGAGGAATATAACAGTGTATTTTCTGAGCAGGTTGTTGAACTATTACCCTCTTCATAAATGATTAACTACTATATATAGCTAAAGAACTCAACAAACCTAAACAACTAGCTATTACACTCCATCTCGGGAGCACACAGAGAGAAACTAATAAACCAGATTAATTAAAAATTACAAGTAGGAATAATCCTACAATACGAAGTTCTTGGAGCAGTACTAATAGTTGTGCAATCCAAGTAAGATAGATGGATCTGCCCCCTAATTGACCTAAAAATCCAGAATGGCAATATGGTTATACATAGTGTATCAATTTTAAACTAACAGCCGATTCTAACTTGTATTCAGGAGGCAAGATTAATGAGCAACATGGTTTCAGCAACGCATATGTTCAAATTATGGTTGATGAGGGTAGAGAGCATTTTAACTTGCACAAGATACCCTTAGGTGGTTTTGGAAGAAAGCTGATACTACAAGGTGATATAACTACACCTATGTCTTTTATATAAGTTATAGAGGACTGGCTATATAAGTTTCTGTATTATTTGTATAGGTTTATATGGATGACATTCTAATATTGTCAAATATAAAGAAAGATAATAAGGAACACATGAGAGTAGTATGTAACTAACGGAGATCTGTATAGCTCTATATAAGAGAGCACAAGTCAGTACTATTTGCGGACAAACTTGAAGATTTTGAACACATTGTAGGTAATTAAGGAATATATGCTGACCTGCACAAAATCTCATCTACTGCAGAATAGTATATGCCAAGAGACAAGAGAGAATTATAGTGATTTCTCAAGTCAATAAACCATGCTACCAGATTCATTCCACACCATACAACAGTTACAGTGCTACTAATCAACCTAACTGAAGATGAGATATTTTGTTCAGCACACATATACCAAACAGTGCTTGACAATATCAGGAACCAGATCAAGAGATATCAGGTCATGCAATTCATAAACCTCAAAAAAACAGAACCTGTGGATTGTAATCAACAGTTCTGATATGAGAAGTATGGTAAGTGTAGATTATGAACCCATTTATGAGAGGGCTTGGCCAGCCACTCTACATAGTAGAAAGTTTGATAACTTACAAACAAACTGTATGACTACAAACAAGACAGGATTAGCAATTTTCAATATGCTCAATGGTTTCTACTGTGTATTAGCCAAAAACTAATTCATAAGGGTTAGTAATTATAAACCTCGAATACAGCTATGAACAGTAAAGAACTGAGGTAGAAAACAAGTAGAATGGTTTTGTGCTTGATGTAAATATGATGTAAATATAGTCTACGTGCTAGGAAGCACAAACTATTTACCTAATGCTCTCTTCCGAGTATATAAAAGGAGATCAGTGCAACAACCAAACTTCGGAAGAGACTATATAAAAGAAGATATTAATGTTTTGGATAATACTCTGTATAAACAAGACTCAAACATGATAGAATTCAAGCTCCTTTTCTCTCTTATATTCTTTGCTTTCGCATATGCAATATATACCAATAGGGTTCTACTACTTGGTGAAAGCTCCTCCTCAATTGTTGTAGAATATGATTGGGCTATCTATGCATAATACAAAGTACTCCACTAAATAAATTACAGTATAGCGAAATGTACTATTCATATTGCTGAGTAGACTATTGTGCTTACCACTAAATGGATATAAGGTTGGTGAATAACTACCACCAGCTAAGCAGTCAACCACATACAAGGAGACCAAGTGAGAAACCATAACTTCTAAGTATAGTACTGCATTTTAGCCCCCCATGATCTCTTTAGATTAAAGATTGAGACTGGCAGCAAACTGCTAGTGACAGGGCTGAAACAGTTGACAGAGAGCTGTTCATCCTTATTTAGCCCAAACCTTGATTGCTTTTAGCACTACAAGTACCGTAGCCACAAGCTCCACTATGTGAAATGCTGGCCAGCTCCACCCTAATTAAACATATACTATATTTAGAATACTATGTGAATAATCTAATAGTCTCAGTAAAGCCATCAAAAATAAATCAATATCGCTTAGAACTCTAGAACGGAATGTAAGAAGACACAGATTAACACTTTACTGAAACAACTAGAGGCCAGGTAATAAAGGATAAATAGGACATCAAACAAATTATTAATAATCCAATAGAAATCTACACGGCTTATATAGTTTTAGCATACACCTATAAAGTAATTTGAAAAAAGATAAACGATACTATAAGAGTCAAGGGAGATCTATCGTCATATATAATTGCAAATAGAATAGTTTTTACTATAACAAGGTCTGGAAGAAGGTACTATTATGTTCAAAAATGGCCTACATTTCAAAACACTATCCAGAAAGATTATGTTATAGTAGTAGTATGCAATTAAGGACACCACCATGCAGAACAGAATCTATGATATATGACTAAGTTCCTGTATTGGCCAAAAATGCTGAATGACTGTTGTCCATGTATTACCTAGTACCATACATATTAGATCAACAAAGACTCCATGAAACCTCTGCAAGGTTGAACCCAAATATGGGTTCTTTTGCAGGAAGTTTTTGAACCCTTAGTAATCAATTCCATGGGACCCTTCAACAAATCCAGTAGAATAGATACAGTTTTGGTAGCCCTTGATAGATTTGAGGACTATTCATAGTTAAGACTAGTATATAAAGAAATAACTATGAAGCAGATATGGAAAGAGCTATGCGACAATATATTTTCTCTGTATAGATACACTATCTTATTAGTTAGTAATGAAGACCCATAGTTCAAATCTCATCAGTCAAGACAAGTTTGCTAATCAGTAGGAATTGAACACATCAAAGAGCCAACCTGCAACCCTAGAATGAACTGACAGGTGGAAACAAATATTGCAAGACTAAAGACAGGACTCTGGAACCTAGTTAATGGAAGGCAAGATAATTGGTACAACACAATTCTGGAAATAACAGAGTGTCTAAATGCAGCATGGTCAGAAAGTCTGTGTATGTCATAATACAGTATAATAGAGAGAAAGAAGTACCTGATACTTCCTTTAACTACATTTACAAACTGAATAGGACTAGCAGCAGATAACCTTCTAAATAGTGATCAATTACTATAGAACACTGTATTTAACATTCTCAAATTAGTATAGTCCTGGAGTACAAGATCAGTGGTACAACACTTCAGAAACTACACCTCTATCAGTACTAGAATTAAGCTCTTAGTATATGGAAATCTTCTTACAATAGAGTACGAAAGAAGTAAGAAACTACTACCATACTAACAAGAACCTTTTAAAATTATAGGATATGACAAACAAGTAAGAAACTACATGAGCAGAATGGACAGACAAGTATACTGAAAGGGAACTAAGAATATTCATACCTCCACGGACCAAAGATATCTATTGAACAAGGATGTCAAATTGCTTTTAAGAAGTGATACAAAGCTTGCCACAATTGTAGTAAATGAGAAAGCGAAATAAGAGGTAGAAGCAATACATGACTATAGTAAAGAATATATTGACTACCGGTTTCTTATAAAGTTGAAAAAATACCTCTAATTGGAAAAAGATTGAGAACAACAAGAAGGATGTGAAAATGTTTTGAAATTGTTAAACAAAGAGTAGAGGACAAGCAGGCCAGATAAGGAGTTCGCTGCTACAATAAACTACATAGCAGTAGCCTAAAGCATATCAATACCTGATATCTGGAGAATGCGACTAGTAAATAAAAGCAAAAGACAAAGTGGATTTTAGATACTATATTTAAAGAGTGATTTCAAAAGTAGCAAAGGTGAGAACAAGATGCTCGTAGAGGAACTCCATTACTATACCTTGCTAAAAGAATACTACCATCCAACTGTATTATAGTATCAAACTATAAGCAAGTATCTTGAAGACTCCACCATTAGTAAATAGGACTATTAGTGAACTGTAATATTATCCCTAGAGGATTTCTAACTTAGTGATTATTTGTACACATTTGCATGGAATACTACAAGATGATTATTAAGTCTACTGGAAAAATATGAAGAATAACTATATTGGACCTCTTTTGGTTTGAAAGCTATTTACTGAGTATGGAAAAATATGATATATATAAATAGATTAGACAATATAGATACAAATAGTTCCCATTGATCCCTAAATTATTAAGTGAGATAAATACATCTGTTACTCTTCCACCTAGTCTATTGCAAGATACCAATCACCCTCTATCTGAAACCTGAATGATATCAAACCAGGAGGAAGTCAAGGTAAGACTATACTATCAGCTGATAGGACTGTTCGCGTACTGTAAAACAATCCCACCTATTATATATTTCAAAATACTCTATATCAAATACTATAGAGACTGTGCACATACCAATATTGAAATGGAAGGCTGGGAGGATCCAGTAGTCCAGACTTGGGTAGATATGCTAGAAGACTGGGAAAGTAGAGCTTTTGTACACAAAGTACTCTATACAAATTGCTTGGAAAGATGGCTGGAAGGAATAGATGTAACAACCCAGCATACATGAGTTATAGCAACCTGAATCCACATCCATACAAAGAACCATGTGGTCAACTGGTAGGAACTGGCAGATAAGTACCTGCTTGCCTTGTGAGTGCCTAAGGGTCTGAGTTCCACTATAGATTGGTTAATATCTTAGGTACTTAGACACTTAGATACCTAGTATATGGACATGGGAAATGTCAGCATATTTAGGGACATTAGGTAGATAAGTTACCCTGCCAGGTTGGGTGACTGAAGAAAAGATACAAGTATCTAACTCTTCTGAGGTAGTAGGTAGAGTAACAGGGTAAAGTTACTCTAATATCCTGATAGAATTACACTACCATAGGAGCTAGGTTACCCTGCTATGGGACTCAAGTTACCCTGTCAAGAACCCTGAGTTAACCCAACTTGCATGACAAAAGCATCTCAGGAACTTGGGGAAGAATATCAGAATGTTCGTTACAATAAACTATATGTAGTCTCCGAATATAGGATTCTTGAAGACACTTATCGTGGAGCTGTACAGTGTTGAAGAAGCTATAACCTGGAGGCACCATTCCTATTATACCCATCCAGCCTGACCTTGAGTCCTAGACATCATGGGCAAACAGTTGTGTGGTTGTATATAAACTAGTAAAAGGTAACCTTTGGGGATAGGCTTATAACACAATATACACTCAGGTTGTTGGTTCAACTCTAAGCTGTTCACAGGATATAGGAGGGGGGATAGGTGAGAGGTTGAAGTATCTTCTCCAAGTTTGTCAGTGTGAAATAGACCAGAAGTGGCAGAGGTATTGGAAGCTAACCAGAGTGGTTCTTGAGATAGTCCTGTGTAGTATCGGAGACAGCAGAAAGTGTTCTGTACCTATCAAGCCTGAACTTGCCCCTGTGCTATAACCTCTGTGAGAGAAGTTTGAGGACCCTGAAAGCATGATTCTCATTACAACTTATATGTTTCCAGTTGTAGTAGTTATACGTAATATTCATTGGTTTACTCCATTGAACAAACTTTAACAGGAGTCTCCATAGTCTCTTAATTTGATAGGAGTAGGTAGAACACATAGACTGGATAAGACAATTGGGACAGGTATAGATGGGGTGCATATGGGAGAGTGTGTATAAATAGTAGGCTCTTCCAAGTAACCTGATAGTTAGCTACTAGCAAGACATCAATATGAAGAAGTTTTCACTCTGTTGGCCATAATTGAGATGTACTATAGAAACTAAACTATATAAGAGGAATACCAACTAGAATGTATTAACACAAACACCTCCATGGAGATGTGAGAGATATGTCGAACAGCCTGTAGTAGTGAAGGGTCAGCTTGAAGAGATGAATAAACTGATAGAGGATGTTCTGGTATATATTCGGAGTACTTGAATCGATGTGTGAACTCTCCTACTCCAATGCAACCAACAACCTCCTGAGACCTTAACGACGTGAAGCACTTGGCTTAACAATATTAAGTTTCACCATTTACTTTACTTTCACAATTGCGGGTGAACTTTTTACAATAAATTTGAAGCTGTTTAGTATGGCTACAACATTTCAGTCCTTCTCTCTTATAGTACCTTGGTTACAATAGATTGGATATTGTAGAATACTCTAGAAATGTTACAAGCTAGTAAGGATGATGAGAATAGGTACCATAGAGATTTCCAGGAAAATAGTGGATTTACTAACTATTAGGAGTTTTTGTTGGTTTGTGGAAACTTTCATTTTCTTTTAGGAGTATAACTAGTATAGATAGTATATTAATAATTGTTAGTTTCACAGTATTGTTTAATACTTGCTATATTTTGAAAGTATTACTTGATACTGGAAATATTTTATATTCAGTTTTACCATATCCTTTAATACTTATTATATTTCAAAAGTATCACTTCATACTTTAAAGATTTTATGCTTGGTTTGATAGTATTATTTGATACTTATTACATTTGAAAAGTATTTTTTGATACCCTAAATATTTCATGTTTTGTTTTATAAAGTATTCTATAATACTTGATTATGTTTTATGCAGGATCTGGACAGATTATATATGTAAAGACCACTAATTCCTATAATAGAAATGCCAGTTTTTGACTGACAGTATTTCTAATATATTTGGTAGAATAATTACTTCTTTTATTTTGTACTACATGCTCTTGTAGCCTTTGTTTGTAAGTAGGGCTCAACTCTTGTAAATTAAGGGGCATTTACTCCTAATGTACTTGACATGTGACTAGCACCTAGGTATACACTGATTACATTATTAGTTCTTTGGTTATTATAAGTTGTACCCTAATATAAGTCTTTATTCTTACAGATATCTATAGTCCAATGGAGTTCTATTTCTTTTGTAATATTTAGAGTCTCCTATTTATATTATATGATCATGTTTTATATATATGATATCTAGACTTAAGAACTTAAATATTTCTATTAATATAGTTGAAGAGTATGACTTTTTACTATATATGCTTTTATGCTATTTAGCAGATTTTTTTTTGTTAAATATGTAACTTTATTTATGGTGCGAGACATCTAAAGGATAAGCCAACACTATTTCAAAATGTAATGCTTTATATAATCAGGGTCAGGGGTGTTATTTAGATTTTGTAGGTTTTATGTTCAATTTACTACCACATTATTGTCATGTTTAAACAGGTCTTATTTTTTGTTTTATACCTCTTCAACTCCCACATGCTATTTATATAATAGTTGATACGGGAAATGCAAATTGACCACAGAAACTTCAAAATTCAAATAACACCCCTGACCCTGATTGTGTAAGGTATTCCATTTCAAAATGGTGTTGGGTTACCCTTTAGATGCCTTGCGCCATACAATCTAAGCTATAGGAAAAATTATGGCAAGTGCCATGAAATATAGCATACAGATCCAATAATGAAAGAGACCATACTACCTTCTATAATAAATATAATGGCAATGCTACTATCAATTACTTTTTTATTCTAAACAATCCATTAGTACTGTAACCAAATTTGTAACTGGTACGGGGACTAGGTTATTTTATGTTTGGTTTCACAGTATCGTTTGATACTGGAATTGTTTCGTATGTTATAGGTTGATAGACACAATGGTTTATGTTTGGTTTCACAATATCATTTGATACTTGTATTATTTCATGTACTGTCGGTTGATACACACAATGTTTTATGTTTAGTTTTACAGTATCGTATGATACTTGTATTGTTTCTTGTGCTATCAGTTTGTACACAGATTGTTTTGGAATATCGCTCATACTGGAGATTAGTGATATATTGTTTTTAAAGACCACTGATTTCCATGATGGAAAGGGCAGACTTTGACAGACAGTATTCTTAAGATACTTGGTTGAACGGTTACTTCTTTGATCTCCTATTACACGCTATTCGCAGACTCCTTCAGTTAGCAGTGCTCGCTGCTTGTTGATCAAGAAGCGATCTGCTCCTATCATACCGCTACGTGACTAGGGCCCGGGCCGACCACGTCATATTTTCTTAACCTCCGCAAGTGGTGAAGAAACATGCATGGACCTGGTCTGATAAACCCATGAAAGTTCAACAGCGAAGCCAGCATTGGTGAGCGGCAGAACCACGGAAGGTTCGGCTCTGCCACACGATACCATTGAGTCCCTCGAGACTCGAAGTGGGAAGCAGGTCCCATGAGAAGGCCTTACCAAGAAAAGGCAACTCAAGAAACAGAAAGGGGCAAAGAGTGACTTCCAGATTGAGGAAGCAGGACGACAACTAGCGCGAGACTTGGCCAAGCAGACCTTTAGCGAATGGACTGACGAATTAGCAAAGGCAGCAACCAGACTTCCTGAGCTATTTCCCCCCAACCCCAGCAAAGCAAAGGCACCGGCACAATCACCAAAGAAAGACAGCTTACCTGTTAACACACCCAAGGAGGAAGATAGCGACGAAGATACATCTGATCGCTCTGCAGTAAAAGAACTAGCAGACGAGTTCCCCACTGACTCTCCAGAAAGCTCGTCAGACGACGATAGCAGTGACGAAGAATCTGATCACAGAACGTCAGAAGGAGAATCCGCCGCCCCGCCCCGTCCAGGGGGCGGGCGAACAGGACCAAAGATCAAACTTCTGCTACCAACCTCCTTCTCGGGCGAAAAAGAGCCTGTGAAACCTGAAGCATTTGATCGATGGGTAACAACCACTTCTCAATACCTGGCCCTGCATGGAGTGGAAAAAACCACGGAAGGAAGTGGAGGGTACTTTGGAAGCTTCTGTACCAGAAAAGCAGAAGAAGCATACCACCAAGCAATGAACCACTATCAGAGTGGGGAAAAAATCTGCAGAATGACCCTGATAAAGTACCTGAGAGAAAGATTCCAATCCTCGTGGAACACGGAAGAATTATACAAAAGGTTCCAGGATATCCAGCAAGCACGAAATGGCCAAACGGAAAGAATAACCTTGGTCGCGATGGATATCTTGATGTATTAGGGACGATGGCCTACTGGGACAGTATCTCAGTACACCCTGCGACAAAGATTGTATGAAGCACTACAGCCCAGACCATGCCAGGAGGTAGAACCCATGGAAGAAGAGGGAGATTCCTTAGACACGATAGTCAGGCGGGCGGAACGAAAAGGACGCTATCCTGTATGAAAGATGAGTTTACCGAACATACATACCATAGCTGAAGAACAGCAAAGGATCATCATCGCGGGACAATACAAAGAAGGACAAACCATACTGCAAGGATTCGGAAGAAAAGAAAGACAAGAAGTAGAAATGACGCGATGTAGACACACGTTTCGAATGCGGGAAAAGGAGCACTATGCAAAGGACTACTATGCTAAAAAGGGAAAAGGAAAATCAACTAAGCTAGAAACAAGTATGAACGACATGGAAGGAACCGAATAGGTTGAAGTGGAAATTAACTTGGTAGAAATGGAAAGCCTCCGAGCTCAACCAATGCTGGCAATTAGGCCCCGTGATGGTCTAGAGGGAACGATTCACATAGAAGGCCACCCAGCAACGGTACTATTTGACACGGGAACCATCGGCTGCCACATAGTTAGCGCCACCTTTATCTCTACCCATGGCATCCCTACGAAACCTCTACCTCAACCAATAACAGTCAATATGGCCATGAAAGGCTCCCGCTCCTCAAGCCATGAAAAGTGTGGTTTGAGAGTGGGAATCGGAAAAAAGAAATGGACAAATTAGGAGATGTTGGTACGAAATCTGGTGAAATACGACATCCTCATAGGAATGCCATTCCTAAAAAGACACAATGCCCTTTTCAGGTGTGGGGATACAGCGGTGGAGTTTCCCGATGCCAGACTACATGTGCTATGTAAACCAACAAGCGGGGAATTACGAGCCACTGTGTCAGACACCACCAGAGCAACATTGTTGGAAGAATACAAGGATGTATTCCCAGACAAGGTCCCTGAAACGCTATCCCCTATGCGTAAGATTAGCCACCACATTCGGCTAAAAGATCCAACCAACCTACGAAACCAACCAACATACTCGATCCCAGAAGCATACAAGGAGAAACTCATGAACTGGATAAACAAGAAATTACGGGCTGGAGTTATCATGTGACAGGAAGTTCCCAGAGCGGCAACTATGTTTGTATAACCTAAGTCGGATGGAAGGATCTGCCCCCTGGTAGACCTGAAAATCTGAAATGACAACACGATCATGGATAGTCCATCGATCCCAAACCAACAGCAGATCCTTAACCGAATAGGAAGAGCGAAATTCAGGAGCAAGATTGACCTAAGTGTCACATACTTCCAAACACGAGTGGACAAAGATAGCATTAAGTTCAATTTTCATTTAAAACCCACTTCGGAGGATTTGCCAGCAAGGTGATGCTACAAGGAGACATGAACGCACCGGCAACCTTTATGCAGATAATGGAAGACCTCCTAAGCGAATTTCTACATCATTTTGTATGGGTATACATTGATGATATTCTTATATTCTCAGATACAACCGAGGAACATGAGAAACATATATGCCAGGCATGTGATCGACTCAGAAAGGCAAAGTTCTATGCAAGCAAGAAAAAGTCAGTACTATTCGCAGATAAGCTGGAAGTACTAGGAGATACGGAGGATAATAATGGGATACATGCCTCTCGCCAGAAAATATCAAGCATTGCAGGTTGGGAAACACCTCATAACAAAAAAGAATTGCAACACTTTCTAGTCATAGTGAACTATGTGGCTCAGTTCCTCCCACACTATGCTAGCATAATGGCACCGGTGACAGATCTGACGGGATATGCGGAATTCGTATAGACGACCACCCATCAGACTGTATTCGAGATGGTAAAAAAGTGCATCATCGATCACAAAGTCATGCGACCAATAGACATACGCAGCCAGGAACCAATTTGGCTAATTACAGATGCCGCAGATTTAGGAATAGGAGCATGGGTGGGACAGGGACCCAGGTACGAGAGGGCTCGACCGGCCTCGTTATATAGCAGGAAGTTCACCAACGCATAGAGGAATTATGGAACTACCGATAAAGAAGCCTTAGCGATAGTGGAAGCACTTAACCGGTTCCACAATATCCTAATGGGAAACACCTTCGCCATAGCAATGGACCACCAACCCTTGACTCATCTACGGACTAAGAAGGATCCCAGCAGGAAGCAAGTCCGATGGCTCAGTGCGTTAGAAAAGTATGACGCAAGAATTGTCTACACGCCAGGAAGCACGGACTATTTAGCTGACACCTTTTCCCAGATATACGAGGGCAGATCAGACTTGAACCCACTCTATGTCCACAACTTCACAAAGGAAGCAGATGACATCGCGGATAAAACAGTTTACGAGCAGGAATCAAACACAATGGAGCCCGAGCAACAATTCGCCCCTACCTCCCCTCCTTACTCCTATATGGAGTACCCCAATGAGGCCCCTGTGCCTCCTCAGAGCCCCTGCTCGATCACTGCGGGAAATGATTTTGGTGACAAGTGCACCCTCCGAAGCACAGCACCCGAGGATCTCCAATATAGCAAACTTCACTACCCGTACTGCTATCTGGACCATTGTCCATATCATCAAACCGAGATCAAATGCACAAACAATTACCCTAGATGGCAGAAGAACCAGACACCTTACCTGCTCAGCGAAGGACCAAGCCATCCAAGTACAGAAATCGATCCAAGCCATCCAGAGTCCCCCCCAATTGATGACTGCGGGTGGCAACAAACTGTTGGCGGCAGACCAAGCAGCGCGGGGGAAGGGCCGTCCACCATCATCCAACCAGTGTTTAGGTCTTATACCATCCCGGAAATTCTGAACCCAGAAGCCTCGGTACTCGAAATGTCGGAACCAGAACTGACAGAGAACCTTAAGAACGAGGCAATAGCAGCTTTTTGAATGCCAGGACCTGACAGCCTGCCACTGATTAGATGAGCAGAAGGGCTAGAAAGCCTTAGCAATGAAACAATAATCTCAGTAATGCCCGCGACAATGCCTGAATTTTGGCGTGGGCTATACGATGTTTTGGAAGACTACGAGGCGGACGACCAACCTGAAGTAACAAGAGGAAGTAAAATGGAAGACGAGCAGGATACTCTATCAACAAGCAACGAAATGATGGGGACTTTTCGAGCAGACATGATCACAGCATACCGAAAGGAACCAATTTGGACAAAAGTCGATGAGAGCATGGATTTCACAGGAGACTTGTCCTCCTACAAGGTTGCAAATGGAATGCGGTACGCAAAAACCAGATGCGGGGAGGACTGCCTGTATACCGCAAAGGGGCCCGCATACGGAAATATGACCTTGAGGAAGTGTGTCCTTAGCGAAATCGACAACAAAGGTCACCACAGTGCTGAACGAAACTTACGGTATGCTACTGAGTACCTATTCTGGCCTGAAATGCGGAAGGACTTCAGAGCATATGTGGTGCAAGGTCACACCTGTCAGGCAAATAAAGAACACACAAAGTTACCAGAAGGAAAGGCTCAGACGATTATCTTAGCCTCTGAAACTTTCGAATTGGTAGCCATGGACTTCGTAGGACCTTTCCACAACTCTTGGGGATACGATACAATCCTAGTTGCAAAGGACAGGTTTTCGGGATTCACATGGCTCATACTGACAACTAAGGAAGTAACAGCAATGACAACCAGGAAGCTACTGTGCAACAAAATATTTACTCCCCATGGTTACCCAACATCAATGGTAAGTGACGCAGATCCATAATTTGAGTCACATGTGTGGAGACAGCAGTATCGATCATTAGGAATCAAGCACATCAAGGTGGCACCAGGCCACCATGATATGAATGGACAGGTTGAAAGGAAGATTCGAGAATTAAAACAGCTCTTTGAAACCTAGTCAACGCAAGGCAAAACAATTGGTTCGATGCCATACCAGAGACGGCAGAGTACCTGAATGCATGATGGTCAGAAACCCGCGGTAGGTCACTATATGAAGCAGTTTTTGGAAAAAGGTTGCCCGCTACTTCCCCTAGCGAATTTCAAGAACTCCGCAGTACTAGCTGCCGACGAATTGCGAAACAGACACCAAGCAATCCGGAACACGGCATTTAATGCTATGAAATTGACACGATTTAGAAGCATGAGAACGGCAGGAAAACAACGTAGACACCATACACCGATAGGAAAAGGTAATCTGTTACTGGTACACAGAAGCTTATTCGCAACGGAGGAGGGATGCAGCAAGAAATTGCAACCATGCTGGCGTGAACCATTCAAGATAAGTGGATATGACGAGTATACGCAGAATTACAGGGTGGGAATGGATGGCCGTATGTACAGAAACTGAGAAGTGACACTCCATGCATCAATCATGAAAAGATACCTCCCTAACGAAGATATTTCCTTTCCTGGAAGGAGTCACGCAAAACCACGCCTGGTTGTGGTTAAGGATAAGCTGGAATGGGAGTTAGAAATGATACGAGACCATAAAAGATGGTATGACCGTGATCAATTCCTAGTGAAATGGGTGGGGTACCCGGAAACAGAGAATAGCTGGGAACCCCATGAGGGATTGGAAAATGCGATGGAATTGGTTAATCAAGGTTGGGAAGACAACAAACCGGAGGACGAGTTACACCCTATGATAAACCATGTGACAGTGGCATGGAGCCCTATCGTGCCAGAAATCCAACACCTGCGCCCGGACACAGACCAAGTATAACAACCCAGCACACAAGAGCTATGGCAGGCGGAACCTGCACCCATGCAGGTAGCCAGGAGGCGAACTGGTAAGGACCGGCAGGCAAGTGAGTACTCGACCTGTAGAGACCCGATGGCCCGGGCTTCGAAAGGGAACAGAATTAGCTGCCCAGGTACTTAGTTACCTGAGTACACCCGGGACAGGTATCAGTGTACTTAGGGATTTCTGAAAGAGCAGTTGCTCAGCAAGGCCGGGTAACTCGAGACAGGTCAGAAATGTCTATCGCTGGCGACAGGATAGACAGTGTAACGTGTTCGGGCTGGGCCCTAGTCACGTAGCGGTACGATAGGAGCAGGTGGCTTCGTGGTCAACACGAAGCGAGCGCTGCTTCCTAAAGGAGGCTTCGAACGGGGTGTAATAGGAGATCAAAGAAGTAACCGTTCAACCAAGTATATTTAAGAATACTATCTGTCGAAGTCTGCTGTTTCCATCGCGGGAATCAGCGGTCTTTAAATACAGCATATCGCTTATCTCCAGTATGAGCGATATTGCAAAACAATGTGTGTATCAACCGATAGCACACGAAACAATACAAGTATCAAACGATACTGTGAAACCAAACATAAAACAATGTGTGTATCAACCGATAGCACACGAAACAATACAAGTATCAAACGATACTGTGAAACCAAACATAAAACAATGTGTGTATCAACCGATAGCACACGAAACAATACAAGTATCAAACGATACTGTGAAACCAAACATAAAACAATGTGTGTATCAACCGATAGCACACGAAACAATACAAGTATCAAACGATACTGTGAAACCAAACATAAAACAATGTGTGTATCAACCGATAGCACACGAAACAATACAAGTATCAAACGATACTGTGAAACCAAACATAAAACAATGTGTGTATCAACCGATAGCACACGAAACAATACAAGTATCAAACGATACTGTGAAACCAAACATAAAACAATGTGTGTATCAACCGATAGCACACGAAACAATACAAGTATCAAACGATACTGTGAAACCAAACATAAAACAATGTGTGTATCAACCGATAGCACACGAAACAATACAAGTATCAAACGATACTGTGAAACCAAACATAAAACAATGTGTGTATCAACCGATAGCACACGAAACAATACAAGTATCAAACGATACTGTGAAACCAAACATAAAACAATGTGTGTATCAACCGATAGCACACGAAACAATACAAGTATCAAACGATACTGTGAAACCAAACATAAAACAATGTGTGTATCAACCGATAGCACACGAAACAATACAAGTATCAAACGATACTGTGAAACCAAACATAAAACAATGTGTGTATCAACCGATAGCACACGAAACAATACAAGTATCAAACGATACTGTGAAACCAAACATAAAACAATGTGTGTATCAACCGATAGCACACGAAACAATACAAGTATCAAACGATACTGTGAAACCAAACATAAAACAATGTGTGTATCAACCGATAGCACACGAAACAATACAAGTATCAAACGATACTGTGAAACCAAACATAAAACAATGTGTGTATCAACCGATAGCACACGAAACAATACAAGTATCAAACGATACTGTGAAACCAAACATAAAACAATGTGTGTATCAACCGATAGCACACGAAACAATACAAGTATCAAACGATACTGTGAAACCAAACATAAAACAATGTGTGTATCAACCGATAGCACACGAAACAATACAAGTATCAAACGATACTGTGAAACCAAACATAAAACAATGTGTGTATCAACCGATAGCACACGAAACAATACAAGTATCAAACGATACTGTGAAACCAAACATAAAACAATGTGTGTATCAACCGATAGCACACGAAACAATACAAGTATCAAACGATACTGTGAAACCAAACATAAAACAATGTGTGTATCAACCGATAGCACACGAAACAATACAAGTATCAAACGATACTGTGAAACCAAACATAAAACAATGTGTGTATCAACCGATAGCACACGAAACAATACAAGTATCAAACGATACTGTGAAACCAAACATAAAACAATGTGTGTATCAACCGATAGCACACGAAACAATACAAGTATCAAACGATACTGTGAAACCAAACATAAAACAATGTGTGTATCAACCGATAGCACACGAAACAATACAAGTATCAAACGATACTGTGAAACCAAACATAAAACAATGTGTGTATCAACCGATAGCACACGAAACAATACAAGTATCAAACGATACTGTGAAACCAAACATAAAACAATGTGTGTATCAACCGATAGCACACGAAACAATACAAGTATCAAACGATACTGTGAAACCAAACATAAAACAATGTGTGTATCAACCGATAGCACACGAAACAATACAAGTATCAAACGATACTGTGAAACCAAACATAAAACAATGTGTGTATCAACCGATAGCACACGAAACAATACAAGTATCAAACGATACTGTGAAACCAAACATAAAACAATGTGTGTATCAACCGATAGCACACGAAACAATACAAGTATCAAACGATACTGTGAAACCAAACATAAAACAATGTGTGTATCAACCGATAGCACACGAAACAATACAAGTATCAAACGATACTGTGAAACCAAACATAAAACAATGTGTGTATCAACCGATAGCACACGAAACAATACAAGTATCAAACGATACTGTGAAACCAAACATAAAACAATGTGTGTATCAACCGATAGCACACGAAACAATACAAGTATCAAACGATACTGTGAAACCAAACATAAAACAATGTGTGTATCAACCGATAGCACACGAAACAATACAAGTATCAAACGATACTGTGAAACCAAACATAAAACAATGTGTGTATCAACCGATAGCACACGAAACAATACAAGTATCAAACGATACTGTGAAACCAAACATAAAACAATGTGTGTATCAACCGATAGCACACGAAACAATACAAGTATCAAACGATACTGTGAAACCAAACATAAAACAATGTGTGTATCAACCGATAGCACACGAAACAATACAAGTATCAAACGATACTGTGAAACCAAACATAAAACAATGTGTGTATCAACCGATAGCACACGAAACAATACAAGTATCAAACGATACTGTGAAACCAAACATAAAACAATGTGTGTATCAACCGATAGCACACGAAACAATACAAGTATCAAACGATACTGTGAAACCAAACATAAAACAATGTGTGTATCAACCGATAGCACACGAAACAATACAAGTATCAAACGATACTGTGAAACCAAACATAAAACAATGTGTGTATCAACCGATAGCACACGAAACAATACAAGTATCAAACGATACTGTGAAACCAAACATAAAACAATGTGTGTATCAACCGATAGCACACGAAACAATACAAGTATCAAACGATACTGTGAAACCAAACATAAAACAATGTGTGTATCAACCGATAGCACACGAAACAATACAAGTATCAAACGATACTGTGAAACCAAACATAAAACAATGTGTGTATCAACCGATAGCACACGAAACAATACAAGTATCAAACGATACTGTGAAACCAAACATAAAACAATGTGTGTATCAACCGATAGCACACGAAACAATACAAGTATCAAACGATACTGTGAAACCAAACATAAAACAATGTGTGTATCAACCGATAGCACACGAAACAATACAAGTATCAAACGATACTGTGAAACCAAACATAAAACAATGTGTGTATCAACCGATAGCACACGAAACAATACAAGTATCAAACGATACTGTGAAACCAAACATAAAACAATGTGTGTATCAACCGATAGCACACGAAACAATACAAGTATCAAACGATACTGTGAAACCAAACATAAAACAATGTGTGTATCAACCGATAGCACACGAAACAATACAAGTATCAAACGATACTGTGAAACCAAACATAAAACAATGTGTGTATCAACCGATAGCACACGAAACAATACAAGTATCAAACGATACTGTGAAACCAAACATAAAACAATGTGTGTATCAACCGATAGCACACGAAACAATACAAGTATCAAACGATACTGTGAAACCAAACATAAAACAATGTGTGTATCAACCGATAGCACACGAAACAATACAAGTATCAAACGATACTGTGAAACCAAACATAAAACAATGTGTGTATCAACCGATAGCACACGAAACAATACAAGTATCAAACGATACTGTGAAACCAAACATAAAACAATGTGTGTATCAACCGATAGCACACGAAACAATACAAGTATCAAACGATACTGTGAAACCAAACATAAAACAATGTGTGTATCAACCGATAGCACACGAAACAATACAAGTATCAAACGATACTGTGAAACCAAACATAAAACAATGTGTGTATCAACCGATAGCACACGAAACAATACAAGTATCAAACGATACTGTGAAACCAAACATAAAACAATGTGTGTATCAACCGATAGCACACGAAACAATACAAGTATCAAACGATACTGTGAAACCAAACATAAAACAATGTGTGTATCAACCGATAGCACACGAAACAATACAAGTATCAAACGATACTGTGAAACCAAACATAAAACAATGTGTGTATCAACCGATAGCACACGAAACAATACAAGTATCAAACGATACTGTGAAACCAAACATAAAACAATGTGTGTATCAACCGATAGCACACGAAACAATACAAGTATCAAACGATACTGTGAAACCAAACATAAAACAATGTGTGTATCAACCGATAGCACACGAAACAATACAAGTATCAAACGATACTGTGAAACCAAACATAAAACAATGTGTGTATCAACCGATAGCACACGAAACAATACAAGTATCAAACGATACTGTGAAACCAAACATAAAACAATGTGTGTATCAACCGATAGCACACGAAACAATACAAGTATCAAACGATACTGTGAAACCAAACATAAAACAATGTGTGTATCAACCGATAGCACACGAAACAATACAAGTATCAAACGATACTGTGAAACCAAACATAAAACAATGTGTGTATCAACCGATAGCACACGAAACAATACAAGTATCAAACGATACTGTGAAACCAAACATAAAACAATGTGTGTATCAACCGATAGCACACGAAACAATACAAGTATCAAACGATACTGTGAAACCAAACATAAAACAATGTGTGTATCAACCGATAGCACACGAAACAATACAAGTATCAAACGATACTGTGAAACCAAACATAAAACAATGTGTGTATCAACCGATAGCACACGAAACAATACAAGTATCAAACGATACTGTGAAACCAAACATAAAACAATGTGTGTATCAACCGATAGCACACGAAACAATACAAGTATCAAACGATACTGTGAAACCAAACATAAAACAATGTGTGTATCAACCGATAGCACACGAAACAATACAAGTATCAAACGATACTGTGAAACCAAACATAAAACAATGTGTGTATCAACCGATAGCACACGAAACAATACAAGTATCAAACGATACTGTGAAACCAAACATAAAACAATGTGTGTATCAACCGATAGCACACGAAACAATACAAGTATCAAACGATACTGTGAAACCAAACATAAAACAATGTGTGTATCAACCGATAGCACACGAAACAATACAAGTATCAAACGATACTGTGAAACCAAACATAAAACAATGTGTGTATCAACCGATAGCACACGAAACAATACAAGTATCAAACGATACTGTGAAACCAAACATAAAACAATGTGTGTATCAACCGATAGCACACGAAACAATACAAGTATCAAACGATACTGTGAAACCAAACATAAAACAATGTGTGTATCAACCGATAGCACACGAAACAATACAAGTATCAAACGATACTGTGAAACCAAACATAAAACAATGTGTGTATCAACCGATAGCACACGAAACAATACAAGTATCAAACGATACTGTGAAACCAAACATAAAACAATGTGTGTATCAACCGATAGCACACGAAACAATACAAGTATCAAACGATACAGTGAAACCAAACATAAAACAATGTGTGTATCAACCGATAGCACACGAAACAATACAAGTATCAAACGATACTGTGAAACCAAACATAAAACCCTAGTAACCTGTACCGGTTACAGACAGAGTAACAGGGAAAGGTTATATTGTCCGCAGAACAAGGTTACCCTACCCTCGGGATCAGGTTACCCTGCCATGGGGCTTGGGTTACCCTCCCCAAAGTCCTGGGTTATCCTACCTTTCAATATGAAGTCTCGCGGGGAGTTTGGAAAAAATGAGCGGAATATTTGTCACACGCAGCCATGCATAACACTGGAATCTGGGGTTCCAGGAGATGCTATTGGGCAAGCTAGGCAGCTGCGAAGAAGCTGTAAATTGGAGACATTATTCCTATCATAGCCCTCAGGCCCCGCCTCAAGGCCCAGACGTCATGGGAGAACGGTTGTGGTTTTGTGTGCAGTCTAGCAGAGTGACAAGTTTGCAGACCTGCTTGCAATACCTTATGCATCGCTGCCCTCCAGTCAACCCTACGCTTTCGCAGGGAATATAAGAGGGCATAGGGTGGAAGGTGGAGTACCTCCTCCAAGTTGTTCGGAGTAAAACGGGCCAAAGCTGGCAGAGTTAACGGGAGTTAACCTTAGGGGTCCCGAAGGTAGTCCCGGGTAGTGCTAGGGCGGCGAGGAGAGTTTTACACCTTCCAAGCCGGAAAGTGTCCCCAACCTCATAGGTTGTGAAAGGGATGTGCACAGACACTATAAGCATGACTCCTACCACAGGTACGGTGGGTCTGGGGTGGTGGTCATGGGTAGTGCCTATTGGACCCCTTCCAGATCACCGTCCCCTGCGGAAGACACCTGAAGCCCCAGCACTGTAAACAGTAGATAGATAAAATGCTCACGGGAGCTTCCGGGGCCAGGTAGTGAGCAATGCAAGGGGGAAAGGTGTCATAGATAGTTTAGTTCATGCGGCGTCTTGACTGTTAGCCACTGGCAAGATGCCGATGCGCAGTAGTTTTCACTCCAGCGCGCAAAATGGAAATGCACCGCAGAAATGATAACCACATAAGGTGAACGCCGACTAGAGTGTCTCAGCACATGCATCCCCGAAGGGTGTGCCCAGAGGTATGTTGGACTGCCCTTGGCGGAGAAGGGTGTGCTCGAATGGTTGGAGTAAACTGATGGGTGTGTTTCTGGCATAAGATAAAACTACCTGAAAGTCTATATGAGAACTCTCCTACTCCAACAATCAATCCTCTTTAGACCTTAATTGAGTGAAGCATCAGGCTTAACGATATTAAGTTTTACCGTTTGCTTTACTCTGACAATGGGGTGAACTTTTGGCAAAAAGTTTGAAGTTGTTCGGTGCGGTCGCAACCTTGGGATCCATCTTCCCAGGGGTGCCCCGGTTACACCACGGGATACAGGATGGATTTTGGTCAGCCCACTTTAAAAGCGACCTTGAAAACCGTGAAGATGACAATAAGGTCATGTAAGATGAAGCTGGGTACCTAGAACAACGGGCCGAAACCGAGTACTGGCAATAGTGAAAGAAAAAACACACCATCCAACAGCTTTACGATGTCAAACTATGAGCAGGTTCCGGGGAGACTGCGCCATCAGCTAATGGGACTGCTGGTAAACCATGAAATTACCCCTAGACCATACCTTACTCACCGAGTAGTCATATATATTTGCAACAAATGCCCAGAAATAACAACGGAATCGATGGGAAGGATGTGGGGAGAAACAATATCTGACATATTCTGCTTTGGAAGTGGTGGTTATCTGACCATGGAAAAATGTGATATATCCGTGCAGACGGGAAAACCCGAAATTAAGTACTACCCACCTTCCCCTAACAGCTAAGCTAGGCCAACACCTAAGCGAGGCCAACAAGGAGACATAAATACCACCTACCATTCCCCAGATTCCTCAGAACGAAACCCATTACAAGACACATTACCCTACAAGCCTGTTTTACACAAATACCTTATCCTTATGCGAAAGAAACAAGATGTCGAACTACCAGGAAGTCAGTATAAAGTGACAAGACCTCATTTTAGGATACCTGCTATACCGAGAAATCATCCCACTAAGCGCATACTGGAAGATATTCTATATCGACCACAGAGAAGATTGCGGACGAATCGATATCGAAACGGAGGAATGGGAGGACCGGATAGTGCGGAACTTCATGGACCTTCCATACTACTGGGAGACAGGTTGCTTTGTGCACGAAGTGCCACGTCCGCAGCGTTTGGAAAAATGGTTCCAGTGAGCAGAATGAATGTTGCAGGACGACATGAGGTTGTTGCTAGATAGCGACGATGATGACGATGGGTCCTACGCGGACGTTTAGCAAAATAGCATGATTACCGACTATTAGGATTTCTTTAAGTTATTTTATTGGTGGAAATTGTTATTTTATTTTGTGACTGTAACCGGTATGGGTACTAGGTTATTTTATGTTTGGTTTCACAGTATCGTTTGATACTTGTATTGTTTCGTGTGTTATCGGTTGATGCACAAAATGTTTTATGTTTGGTTTCACAGTATCGATTGATACTTGAATTGTTTCGTGTGCTCTCAGTTGATACACAGAACCTTTTATGTTTAGTTTCACAGTATCGTATGATACTGGTATTGTTTCATGTGCTATCAGTTGATACACACATTGTTTTGGAATATCACTCATACTGGAGATTAGTGATATATTGTATTTAAAGACCACTGATTTCCACGATGGAAAGGGCAGACTTCGACAGACTGTATTCTTAATATACTTGGTTGAACAGTTACTTCTTTGATCTCCTATTACACCCCATTCGAAGACTTCTTTAGTTAGCAGCACTCGCTTCTTGTTGATCAAGAAGCCATCTGCTACTATCGTACCGCTACGTGACTAGGGCCCGGCCCGAACATATTAGAATATTGGTATATCTTGTGAATGCAAAATTCCCTATTTTGGTTTGACCAGTCAGGTTATATATCAGTCTAACTCTTTTTGGACATTATTTGATATATAGGATCAGCTTAGGACTAAGTAAAACCATTAAGTTCCAGTGGTTCCAGTATTATGACTGATATCGATTATAACTAGAATAATTGCATACCGTTTATTTTTTATATGTTTTCTTTTGGGCCCACTCTCTAGCTTTATAATAGACTGCAGTATTCCTTTCTATAATCTGTATATGTTCTGGTAGTTTAGTGGGCAGTAGGATTGATGGAAAAACTTTATTGCAGTTACTAATATCTTATCTATTAGTAGTTTGACTTGAGTAGTCTTGATTAATGTAGCGCTATGTCTTCAGACTTATCATACCCTTGTTCTGATCAAATATCTCTTATCTAGCCGTTATTCTTTAAAAGTCTTGGCTAGTAGGAAAGGTTTCTGATAGCATTGCATTGACAATAACATTCTCAAGGATGGTACTTATAAGTCATACTATGATTATCTATTTTATCTGTTCTACATATATTTCAATCAGGGCTAAGCAGGACTTTAAAATAGTACAGGAATATTAGTCAAATACAGGTATTGGTAATTCACCTCAGAACACAGTTGCAAAATGTCTGCATCATTCATATCATCATTTTTGAAAAAACTAAACAGTGAGGCTTGCATGAAGGTATTGGTAACAGAATACCTTTGATGAACCTTCCTGTCTAATATTGATTAAGGTTCTTGATAGGGGTTGTTAGTTGTTGAATATTCCAGACAGTACTCCAGACTCGGAAGGGGGAGATATTCTTTGAGGAACTTTAATAATATTTTTCCTTGCTCGGGCAACTAGAGGCCAAGCTATATAATAGTCTTGTCTGGTAAATGTAAAGTATAGGGCTGAAGTACCCCTTGATTATGTGATTAGAGCCCAATTTCACTCTTCTTACTGCAGCGCATTAGGTCTGTTTTTATTATACTGAAAGCGAAACCTAGAATTCGCATAATTGTAGTCATTGTGCTTGCTCATTCTTCAAGTAGACATACATTGTATTGTTACGATAGTGATACCACTACTATTATCTAGAAGTCACCCACATATAATAATACAAAAGTATTGTCCTAATCACTATTTGCATTCAGAAAGTATATACAAATGATAAACAGGAGGGATAAAAGTGGTGAGTCTTGAGAGATGCCTCTATTGATTGAATATACCTATCTCAGGCTACTTGAGTATAAGTAGCAGGGTCCATGTGGTGTAAGGACTACATAGTCCAAGGCACAGTATAGTAGGAAAGACGAGGAATGAGTACAGGCATAGAAATAGTCTATATTTGTATCAGGGCTTAAGGGGGTCAGGTATAGGGTTCATCTGTTCTGGTGATGTGAAGAAGAAGCAACGATATAATTCCTAAGTACAGGTGTTGGCAGGATATTAGCAGAGTATAGAAGGAAAGTGAATCATAACAGGGCACATGCTATTATATATGAATGGCAACTCCCCTGCTGACAAATTACAACAGTCCTAATTACTGTGATGATCTTCTATCAGTTTCTCTGATATTCACTTATGCAGAACATTGCTAAGCAATACTTCTAATTAAATACCAATTATACAAACCCAGAGTTTCATATATACAACCAAAATCTGAATACAGTTGTACCCTAGTCAGCTGGCCATAACACTAGCTCCCCTCTCTTATACTGAAGTCTACTGGGGAACATGGCCATGATTCAGAAAGCAGGTTCTACTTATTTGGATAGTGGTGGTGGAACTTATCTATAATATGTAGTCTATTTAATATCTCCGCCAGTTTCCAGGTAGTCTCCTCATACCCTCCCCATTGTGCCAGATCCCATGGGCTACCCCTGGTAATATTGGTATCTTCTATCTATTTTACTGCCCATTTCTTCTTTCCAGCAACCTCTACGAGTTGTGTGGGCAGTACGATCTACCCTGAAATTGTGTTGTAGATATCAAGTTCCAGCTGAGAAAGGGGAAGATATAATATATCCTTATAGAGTTGGGAAGGTGCTGGTGGTACTTGTGAGAGCCTATCTGAGCAGGCATCTTGCAGGGGCCAAAATGCTGGTTGAGAAGTTCCTGAGAGGGGCAATAGATCTGAACATTCTGAGCATTGCACAATACTATGTCTCTAACCATAAAGTAGGGGGCTAGGAAGTGTCTACGATCAGCATATTCCTGTTGAAGATATGAGATGCAAGGGATTTCTGAACAGAGGTGGTCATGTATTTCTCTCATGTACTGAGTCAACTCCCCAGCCTCTGGTTCTCATTAAGGTACAGCAGGTATCTCTAGAAGCTCCATGCAGGGGGTTGCAACTATGGTTAGTAAACAATGCAGAATGGCCAGTGGACTCTGATGCATGGTCGTTAGCAGTAAACTCAGCCATGAGCAGCTAAAGGGACCCGCCATCATATTGGTAGCTGATATAGCTGTCTAGATATTGTTCCATAATGGTATTTACCTGTTCAGTCTAGCCAGTGGTATGGGGGTGGAAGGTAGTCAAAAGCTTACAGGATACCTGTAGGCAATAAGATATCATTCCCCAGAATCCTGAAGTTAACTGAGTACCACAGTCAGAGGTAATAGTAATGGGAAGACCATGCTGTTTTCATACACAATTGAGGTATACCGTAGCCAATGTTGGGATATTAATAGTGGTGCAGCAGGAGATCAGAGGATGCATCTTAGTTAGTTAGTTCACTGTCACCAAAATGGGGTCTAGTCCCTGACTGCAAGGCAGAGCAGTGATAAAGTCTATAGATTCATACGCCCAGGGCTTGTTAGGAACTGGAAGGCAGTACATTATACGGAAGGGGGTATGATACAAAGTGTGACCATGCTGGCAAACCTGGCAGTTGTTCACAAATTGGGTGGTATGCAGACAAAGGCCTAGCTGATTCAAGTAGTTGGATAATAAGATAAGTGTTTTGGCTCTTCCAAGATGTCCTTTTTTTTTTTTTTTTTTTTTTTTTAACTCATATGTATATTTGATTATGGCTCAAACACGTACATGCAGCTCGCGCTATGGCATACAAAAGCCTTAATTTCAAACGTCCTCCACGCCCCAGGGGAAAAATCGCCCCACGTCCCTCTGGTCTGGGACCAACCGCACATCCCTCCCCAAAGCCCAGTCCTCCAGCAAGCCGAAACAAACTAAAGAAACCCAAGCAACAAGAAGAGCAGGAAGCTACAAAAAACCCCACTGGCGTCATCTCAACAA
>PYWC01000003.1:1649035-1664531 GCA_003182015.1 Tuber magnatum | reverse complement strand
GCTGCCGCATGGTGAGGAGGTAGGGCCCCGAGGACCCGCGCAGTAGGGTGCCAGCCAACGCGGAAAAAAGAGTAGTAGGAAGGCCCAAACCAAGCGAGGTGGACAACGATACGGCAGCAGGCTGCAGCTGGGGTCACAGAGACCATCCCCCCCCTAGGCAAAGCACAGTGTTTTACCGCTTCTCTCATGTAGTCCCTTGTTCTCCGAGAGAAAGCGTCACTTAGTGGATGGGATACCATAACCGTGCGATGCCAGGAGGAAGGAACAGACCCCCAATAGTCCAGAGGACCACCAAGCAGACTGACCATCAAACCAAACCCTCCCGGAAAAAAGCCGACCGTGCAGATGCTAAGCAAGCCTAGCAAAAGTGGGGAAGTATAGAGGAGGAACCACCGGGAGGCAGTCCCAAACAGAAGAGAGCGTCCCCGAGAGGATTAACTCAGGGGGAAGGAAGGTGGAGGCCATAGGTATTGCCTGGCCAAGCGAGGGAGGAAAAGAAGTAGTCTAGCACCCCCCAGAGGGGGGCTGCGAGACCCGTAATTGTGACGATAGTTCTCTGGTGTTGAGTCGTTCCTGATTAGGAAAACCTTTTCAATGACCGGAGTTGTAACGGAGATGGAGCATGTCTTCCAAGATGTCCTGCAGTGGGGCGGTTATGAACTTTATGAATTAGTTGCAACCGCAATCTGTCACAGAGGTGGACATATTGTCAGTCATGGAATTGCAGCCTGTTCCTCTCCCTCTGGTACCTGGCTAGTGAGATGTGACATAACTGGTGGTCGTCTAAGTCGAAGGCCTTTAGGATCTGTTTCGGGCTTAGATCAGCATTATATGCTTCTCTCCAAAGCTCTTGCCGATAAGACACCACCGTTGGGAGTGTGATGTTTGCCAACAACTCTCTAGTATGAGGTTTCAATAGTACCTGCATTTGGTTTTACTTTCCCTGGTTTTCTTCTTGTACAGTAAGTCCTGGTAGTTGGGTTAATAGAATCTCATTTTCAGGGAGCTTGCCAGTCTGGTACTCAACATTATAGTTGAATTGTATTAGAAGTTTGGACCAGTAGGCTTGACTATAGTTTGAGAGGCATTTAGTGGTAAAGTGTTGCAGGTTGGAATGGTTGGTCAGGATCATGAATTCACTGTGGATAAGGTAACATCTCTATTCTCGAAAACAATAGCATACTACTATGAGTTCCTTATCATAAACATCTTAATAGCATTTGAGCAGGGTACACTTTTATGAGTAGAAGGCCATAGGGTGGAGAACTCCTTTCTTGTCATATTAGGACACAATCCCCATGAATACAAAGTCTAAGGCATCTGTTTCAATCCTTATTTCCTTGACGAAGTTCAAAAGGGCGAGGGCAAGGGCAGTGGTGAAGACAGTTTTGAGCTTCTGAAAATTATACTGGTATTTGGGGTCCAGATAAAGGGCTAATCCTTCTTGGTAAGTGCTGTAAGAGAAGGGGTGAGTTGGGAATAGAGACTGGTAGAATGCTAGTAAAAGTTGCCAAAAACCTGTGAACATATAGACATCTTATGTACATTCTGGTATAGGCCAGGCAAGGATGGTTTCTACCGTGATATTGTCTATGTGGATCCCCTTGGTAGTCCTGATGAATTCTTGATACTTGGTAAGATCCACAGAGAATTCACACTTCAGCAGCTTGAGTTCTAAACCTGACTCCGCTAGGGCTTTTAGGATTCAGCGAACACATTTGAACTGCTCTTGTGTAGAGTTCGTTACGGGGCCTTCGGGGCCCTAAAAAACACAGGCCCCCGGNATTTGAGTGAAAGGTACATTCACCTCGAGTAACGAATATAAAAGTGTTCTTTCTACGAAAGTGCATTTCTAGAGGCTGCAATTCTTAGATACTGGCTTCCCAGCTGATTAGGTGGTTACTATAGGATTCAAAAAGGGGAAGAAAGATATCATGAAAGTATTGCTTAACATCTGGTTGCTCATAGCCATCCCCCGGCCGCATGTAATGGCAGGGCCGCCATGGGTAAAACCCGCCCCGCCCCGCCCCATAACGAACATTACTCTTGCGTAGTCTTGCTGGAGATGAGGATACCATCCTAGTATATAGTACATAAGCTGTCTAGGCCAGGGTGAAGTGGCATATAGATATATACTTGAAAGATGGCAGGTGCGTTAATAAGGCCAAATAGTATAACCTTGAACTTGTATAGACTATATTGGGTGCAGAAAGCAGTTTTCTATTCTTCTGTCACAAATGGTAATGGGGGTAGAAGATTGGTTACATTATGGAACACGCCGAATGGAGTTTTTGGAGAGCTGAATTAGGCTAGCAGGTAAGGCTGACTGGTAAGGCAAATTAGTTAGGGTCTCAGACTATGACTCACAGTTATGGTCATAGGGTCTTGCACAACTCACAGTTGTGAGTTCTTGATATGTTACGATTCATGAATATGCTTAAATGACTCGCAGTTGTGGGTTGTATGATAGAATAACTTGTGCATATAACTCGGTTAGTGAGTCATGGGTCTTCTGCATGTGACACATATAAGTGCATATGACTATGGCGGGTGACTCAGGGGTATGAGTCACAGGGTTAGTATTGGGCTGAACAGTGAGTATAAAAGAGGTTACCAGGAGCTAGGAGGATGAGCTCTTCATGCTATCATCTTTGTATCTTCTTACCTCTAGTTTTACTACCTTACTCTTTACCTAAGTAGCTATAGCACATATATACTCTTATGAGTAAGTCATCGGATAGTAGTCTAGGGTGGCTAGCTATCTGACTCAGAGAAAGTAGTCTAGTTTTGAACATTTACAGCTATGATATTATTATCAGTGTAAGAGAAGTGCTAACCAGTAGGAATTGTTATATCTTTTCTGGTCCACGTGCATGCTAAGATATAGATGCCATGGATGTTCAGCTTGAGGAATGCCCTGGTATGGGACAATTCGAGGAAGATTTCCACCAGAAGTGATAATGGGTCACTATTCTTGATAGCCCCTAGATTGAGAGCTCAGCAGTTCATATAAAACTACGATAATCCATCATTCTTCTTAATAAACAGGACAGATGAAGCTACCAGAGATCTAAAAGGCAGATGAAATCCTTCGCCTAGGTCTCATCAAGCCCACCCCTCATTGCCTCTAGCTCTCGGGGAGACAGGTTGTATTCTGTTCCCAATAGGAGCCTAGATGAATGTTGTAGAAGGATAGTATGGTCACTTGGTCATTGTGGGCATAGCTGGTTCTGTTCTTTCTTTAGAAGTAGAGACATAAAGTAATGGTATGGTGCCTTGTATTTAAAACATACACTAAGGCTATTGGATCATGTAATGCAGAACCTTTTGTGGAATTAAGGCAATGCTATAAAAATAATAATTTACAAGGTTCTATGTTCAATTCATATAACAGGTTCGCTTTTTATTTCATTATTACCTTATCAAGTAATCAATTCCGATATTAATTTATGTCCACAAATTCATAGCAAGATCGGAAATATTGGGCATTAATTAAAAGAATATGCAATTATAGGACTTTACGGACATTTACATTAAAGCTTTACTCCGATTCTATACTGGTAGAAACCAATCAATGGGACTTATACTTTTTATGTACAAGTTTTTTATACTGCTGTGAGGCATTGACAATGTTTCTGCAATAAGCATCCATAATGTACCGTGAATTAGCATGATATTTCCAACTACGCTGTGGTAGAATTGATGCTACAGCTTCAGGAACCAGTCTTTATTGTAACTCGAAATTGTACTCACAATACTTCCTTATGTACTACTTTGCAGCATCTCAGTAGTATTCAATAAAGTTGGTTTTATGATAGAATGTCTAATAGAAAGCAACAAGATGCACCACACGCCGAATTGCATCTTGAAGTAGAGACTTTTGTACTTCGAAATCAGGTTAAGCTACTCGCAAGGTATGTGTACAACAGTTCCCATTTTAGAGACAGATAGGATTTGGTTTTAATCCTTGGCCAGTTTTTATTGGTATTGAGCATTAAGCACAAAAGTTTGAATTATGATTTCGCCAATAACAATGTTCTATAAGGACAAGTCTGAGTTCTTTAGGAATTCCACCAGGAAGTTACATTGACTCAATATAGCCATCACCTAGTTTCCTTAGATTGGTAACAAATAGATCTCGCATAATCTTTTTATTTCTTCGTCCAGACTTAAGATTTATTTCTCAGACCTTTAAGGTATGCTCTGCATGTTCGAGATGGTTCTAGAGTTATCAAAGGCAAATAGTGCTGGGAAGCCTGGAAATTGGACTTTAATTACTGGTATCACTTTATCAACTACCTGTTCCAAAAGACAATCTCTTATTTTTCTTGTGTCACTCTACATAGCATGATTACACAAGTCATTCTATCAATACAGTGGCCAATTGGTGTCAAGAAATCAGAGACAGGTAGCCCATTTCCATGACCTTTTTAATACAAAGAGTTATACTTCTTATGAACCCAGAGGTAGTGTGTACTATCATTTGAGTGAAAGGTACATTCACCTCGAGTAACGAATATAAAAGTGTTCTTTCTACGAAAGTGCATTTCTAGAGGCTGCAATTCTTAGATACTGGCTTCCCAGCTGATTAGGTGGTTACTATAGGATTCAAAAAGGGGAAGAAAGATATCATGAAAGTATTGCTTAACATCTGGTTGCTCATAGCCATCAGTACCGACAGTTTCCAGATGTTCTTTCAATCTAATATAAAGTTTGTACAGCGAGCATGCTACTATCAAGAAAGAAATAGCTTTGGCAAACTGCCAACTGAAGTTGGTAAGGGAGCAGTTGTAAATATAATTATCATTATTGACTTGCCAGTGCACTGTCACTACTCATGCAAGTCCATTGGATGTTAACTCTGTTAGTCTTATATTAGTATCATATTCTCCTAGAAATAGTTTAATGTTAGCTTCATATAAGGATTAGAACTTACTATCAGTAACTGAATTAATATAGTGACAAACCACTAGACTTATTTCTGCATCTTCAAGTATAAATAGGATTTTCAGATCCTGCCCCTGCTTGAGCTACTCAATGGATCACTGCTTAACCCATAATACCCCCTGTCACATAATTCTGTGGCAAATTCTATTTCTCCACCATCTATCTTCTGCCACTTTCTTGCTCAAAGCTTTTCTTAATACAATTGTAGGCACAACATGGGTAAAGAGGGCTAGTTCCTTAAGCGCTTTCTACTCCTGATGAACCTAGAGTCTAACAAATAGATATACTTGGAAGTACCATATACAATGTAACTTATGAACCTTTGGCTTCTTGCTTTGGTGTTTCACAATTTTTGTAATTGTTTGCAAGAAAGATTGTAAAATTGCTAAATAGTGTAGAGAAAACTCAGAATATTCCCCACAGTGATAGGGTTAGGCAGACTTGATAGCTGTTTACTTAGCTTGTTCCCGATCTGCCTCATCCTCTGTAGATATGTCAGTGGATTCCTTGACAGGAGTGGGGGTATACTGGCTAAGATTATTGCATGTGAGAGCATTTGTGGCTTGAACTCATGCACAATACTCTCTAAACTTTAAGGTACTTGCTCCCACTATTCAAGTTAATAATGAACTCTCTCATTATTGTTGTTGACTATTAAAGGGAATAATACCTGGTCCTGGAGTAGGAAGTAAAGAGAAAGAGGCTGGATTCAGATTTTGGAATAATCTTTCAAGTCTGAGTCTGTCTCTTCATACCCAGCTGGGGAGAGTTGATCTATTTACTAACATTGTGTTCTAGGTTACATTTTTAAGGGGAAACCCTGTAGGTAATATTGTCTGTACTATAAAGATTTGCAGTGATAATGCAAAGTATAATAATAGGAAATATAGAGTTGGGTATGATTGCACTAAGTCTTTGAGAAGTAGAATCAAAATTCTGGAATTACAGAGAGCTGGCCAGAAGTTGAATGCAGGATCTTACAAAATTACAACTTTCATGGCATAGCTCTAATTCCTAGTGTTACATAGTGCAATGGCCTTGGTATTCATTTTTGGTGCAAGGCATTATATTCAGTTGGAACAATAGCTTGGACCTTGTGTTCTTCTAGTACTTTGTAGCCCAGGGCTCACTCAACAGGGTATGCCTGAAGATAATGTGTGATCTCTTCCTCTACTCACTAAATACCTGTTACATTGTTGATGCAGCTTTTAAGATACTAGTGAGAATCAAAGTTAATGGTATTGCTCGCAAAGTAGATTATCTTGTCATATTGTTGTAATCCAAAGATACAGATAGTAAACAAGTGTCCTCCCACTTTAGTCATGAAGCCCGGTAGTACTTCTAGGCGGTTATTGATATTTGGCTCTATTTGGGTCCCGGGAAGTAGTTGCACCTGGGCTGATCTGTATTTTGTCAATTACCGCTAGTTGGGTAGTCTCTTGTAGTTCAAAAAGGCAGAGATAGTGGTAGTAAGTGAGGTCTTTATCAATAAATGCTTAGCCAGTTTCTGCAGAGTCACTAAGGGTATAGGAACAGATTACGTTTTGGTTGTCTACAATGTCACAGGCAAATTACCCAGTGGTTATCTGCAGTTACATTTTTGGTTTGATCTCAAGACAAGCTAGATATAGATAAACAAGGAACAGACTGAACATGTGCCATGTCAGTTCTGTGTTCTGTATATGAGACAACTAGTTTTCCAACCACTCGGACTCAGGGCAGGTACCTTCTGGGATTGTTAGTAGCCAGAAAGGGGGGTGCTAGTACCCTGTAGATGGTGAGACCTCTTATTTGAGTATTGTCTTGCCATATGGCCCTATCCTCCACAATAAGAGAAGAGTTCTCTTGTCATGCTGTCATTCTACTTGGCATTAGTAAAGGTTTACCATTCCCAGGAGCTGTCTATGGGGCTAGTAGCTGTACCTGTAATACTAGTAGAAGCAGGAGTAGGAGTAGGTATCAAAGGGTGAGTGGTTGTAGGAGTATGCCCAGAGGAGGAGGGAGAATCATTCTTATCAGCCCTGTGGGGCTCAGGTGTTGTGGTCCAACTTCTTCAACAAGTTGACATAGGCAGTCATGGCTTGCAGAGCATCAGTAATAGTTGTTAGGCTCTCTTGCAGTTCAAGATTGAGGCTGTACTAAAGTGCACCATGCTTAGCTGCATCATTTCAATTGATGTCAGCAGTGATGTATTGGAAATCCTCTAGGTACTCTATAAACCTTTGATTCCCTAAGAGAGTGTTACAAATAAGACAAACTTGTATAGTATAATAGGCATGTCACGTGATTATTGGCCAAAGGTTGTGTGTTCGATCCCAGTGTCTGTCAGAGTGCTTAGAGTATGAGTTGATTTCTACCAATACCACGCTGGCACAAAGCCCTTAATTACATCACTACCGAAGGATACTGACTATGGGGTTTTCACTAAGTCTTTAAGAGAATACTTGGAGACTTTTCAAACAAGATTGAACGAACTAAATTGGTCAGTTGGTTGTGGAGATAAATGAATGCAAAGACCCCTGAGCTGCGCCAAGGCCTGGAGAACAACCAGGGGGAGGTCGGCTACTCCAATAGGAGTCCCCACATGCTATGTAGTTATTAAGACTGAATTTCAAGTTAGTTGGTGGAGGAAGGCAGAGGAAGATTTTAACGGGAGGACGACACCCAAGAGAGAATTGTTTGCCCACCGTGAGAAGCATGGTAAGGTAGAGCAAGATGCTAGCCTACTGTGCAGAAGGTCAACCCTGAGTGCAATAAGGCCTAAATGCCAGTAGCGCGATAAGACAGGAGCATGCCTCTTGTGGCTTGATGCAGACAGAGAAGGAATCTGCCTGGATTGAGAAGTCTGTTATCAGAATCGATCCCTTAGTATGCAAAGATAGAAATAGTAGCCACTTGCCACGGTGAAAGGATTTGAGTGACTATGATTAGAGTGGACACTGTGGGGAGAAGGGTGGAACACCCTCTCCACTGTCTGAAGAAACTAAAGTCAAGTAGGGTTTAGGTTTTCAGGGTCTACGAAGTTCAGATGGAGAAAGGAGGGAGGAATCGATAGGCCACGAACACCCAGACTCAGAATATAAATATTGTGGTACCTCCCACACTTTATAGAAATCAGCAGTGCGGGAGAAGAGATCTTATTAATATATTCATCAGATGATAGACTTCTACATTTACTTCTATCGTGCCATTTCCATTGACTCTTCCTAGAAATCACTTCGTCATATATCAGGCCTTAGAACAGACTCACTTGTTCTTAGAGTTGGTGACCGTCTAACATCATATTAATAAGTTCTACACTTCTGAGTCCCAAAACCATATTCCCAAATGAGCCTGGAGGACCACTTATCTAGCGCCCTCCACCATCTATTTGTAGTCTATCTCAAAAGAAACTTACACATATAAAAGATCAAGTTTGATCTCACCCAAAGTGAAGTTTTCCAAGACAAAGATGGTTCCTTCTGGTTCATTGATCATGGGATCAGGTGTACCCTGAAGACCCTCACACTCATAGAAAGGAAGGACAAGATGTCACAACCAAGGATCGATCAAGGATCCAAGGATTCTAGGGACACAGACAGGTTGCGCACAGAGAGGCAGCAAAGGCCGATCAGTGCATGGGAGCCAGGCTAGTATAGCCCGTACCTACTACCACTAGTGCCAGCAGGGCCAGGAGGTGACATTCTGCCACTACAGTTGATTTCAATGCCCATACCTGGAACCCCATCAGGGCCACCAGTATCCAGGGGCCCTACCCAAGGTATAATGAAAAAGCTAAGGGGACAAAGATCACAGTCGGGAACCCAGACTCCCTTAGGCACTACCGACTTGGGTCACTTTGTCACATACATTGGGACACTGATCAGCCAATTAAACCACAGTATAACCAAATATAATGACCGAGCATACATGAGCTATGGCAGACGGAACCTATACCGATACAGGTAGCCAGAAGGTGAACTGGTAGGAACCAGCAGGCAAGTAAGTACGTGCCCTTTAGAGACCCGATGGGCCGGGCTCCGTGAATGAACAGAATTGGCTGGTCAGAGTCTAAGGTACCTGGATACACCTGGGAGCGGTGTCAGCGTACTTAGGGACCTCTGAAGTGGCGGTTACTCAGCTAGGCAGGGTAACTGGAGAAAGGTTAGAAGTGTCTATCTCCGGCGACAGGATAGACAGGGTAACGGGGAAAAGTGATCTTGTCTACCAGACAGGTTACCCTACCCTCAGGATCAGGTTACCCTGCCATGGGGCATGGGTTACCCTGCCCAAGGTCCTGAGTTACCCTACCTTTCAATCCGAAGTCCCGTGGGGAGTTCGGGAAAAATGACCCGAATGTGTATCATACGGAACCATGCATAATACGGGAATCGGGGGTTCCGGGGGATGCTATTGGGCGAGCTACGCAGCTCTGAAGAGGCTGCAAATTGGAGACATTCTTTCTATCATACCCCTCCACCCCTATCTTGAGGCCCGGACCTCATGGGCAAACGGTTGCGTGGTTGTGTGCAGTCTATGAAAGTGGAATCTTTGCTGACCTGCTTGCAACACCGTATACGTTGCTCCCGTCTGGTCAACTGCAGGCTGTTCGCAGGATATATAAGGGGGCATAGGGTGGAAGGTGGAGTACCTCCTCCAAGTTGTCGGGAGTAAAGCGGACCAAAACTGGCAGTGTTAATGGGTGTTAACCGTTGGGGTCCCAAAGGTAGTTCCAGGTGGTGCCCGGGCGACCTGGAGAATTTTACACCTACCAAGCCCGAAAGTGTCCCTAACATCTTAGGCTCTGAAAGGGTTGTGCAGAGACACCAAAAGCATGATTCCTACTACAGGTGAGGTGCATCCGAGATAGTAGTCACGGGTAGCACCCATTGGATCACTCCCCGATCAGGGTGTCCTGCGGAAGACAGTGGAAGTCCATGAACCGTATATAGTAGATAGACAAAACGCTCATGGTAGCTTCCAGGGCCACGTAGAAATCAATGCACATGGGAAGAGTGTCATAGATAGTCTAGTTCATGTGGCGTCTTGACTGTTAGCCATGGGCAAGATGCCAATGCGCAAAAGTTTTCAATCCAGTGGGCAAAATGGAAATGCACCACTGAAATGATAACGGCATAAGGTGAATGCCGACTAGAGTTTGTCAACACATGCATGCCTGATTGGTATGTCAGGACACGTGTTAGACTGCCCTTAGCAGAGAAGGGTATGTGCGAATAGTTGGAGTAAACTGACAAGGGAATTTCTGGCATAAGATAAAACTACCTGAAAGTCTATGCGAGAACTCTTCTACTCCAACAATCAATCCTCTCGAGACCTTAATTGAGTGAAGTGTCAGGCTTAACGATATTAAGTTTTACCCCTTACTTTCCTCTTACATTGGTGTGAACTTTTGGCGATAAGTTTGAAGTTTTTCAGTGCAGTCGCAACCTTGAGATCCATCGTCTAGGGGTGCCCCCGTTACACCAAAACCTGGAATGACTAGCTGGTGGCCTATGGAACCCAGTTAGACCAGGGAAAGGAAAAAGCAGAAGGTCTAGCTCCAGTACACAAATGACTTTGGAAATGGGAAAAGCTGATTGGGGCGGAGTTGGGGCTCCAGCAAAATAAGAATAGGAAGGAGGAAGAAGAAGTTGTAGTGCAGATCGCCAGATTTAAGGAAGTAATCGTACCAGCTTTCACCTTCATGTATGAGTGATCGGAGCACAAGCAGTAGTAAGCAGACAGCTGCACCAGGACCTGGGATGTATCATCCAGGAATTGGTGAGTAGGGACCAAGAGCTCTTCTCACGTCTGGATAAACTCCACAAAGAGTTGGAAGGAGAGCAACACTGGCGGGGGACCTGGGAACTGTAGTTCATTATTGACCTACAGGTCCACAACAAAAGGTTGATGACAGGGCTCAGGAACATGTGGCAGAACATGACCCAGAAGTTTGCCCTGTCATTGAGGGAAATGACCGGGCTGATATAACCAGTGTTAGAATTACATCAGTGTACATGAACCCATAATGGAGAAACCGGATAGAGACGCTCAGGGCCATCCAAATAAGATAAAGGAAAGGGCCTATGGAGAGGGATACCAGGCCAGGGACCATACCAGGTAACGGAGAAGAGATAATGGCATCTCCTAATGTGGCCGCAGGAGCAGGATACCCAAACCCTAGAGATAGCAGGTTAGAGAATAGTAGGGAAGGATCAAGCCCCTAACCAGGCCCACTACCTGCAGGAAGTCCAAGGATAGGTAAAGAAGAGGAGGAACACCAAATAATGCTGCAGCTGGCCAAGGGGTTGGCTGGATGCCTACCTACCTTGTATCAGAAAAAGCCCACCTACTCTCCATTTGTAGATAAAGCAAAGGCCTACCAGGATATTAAAGTATGGCTACAGGCATGCTAGAGCTACCTTAGCCGAAATCCCATGCAGTGGTGCGAGGATAAAGATGGAATTATATATGCCCTGGGAAGGACACAAGGTGCCAATGTGACAGCCGTTGGCAACTAGTATAGAAAGGGCATGGAACAGTTCGAAAGGTATGCCGTACATCCTGAATTACTGATGAGGGAATGGTTGTGGCAGGATATAAGGTTCTGATTCTCACGGATCAATGAGGACCCGAAAGCTTGTGGAGTGTTGGGAAAAATCAAGTATGAGAAGTATATCGATAAGCATATCCGGCAGATAGAAAACTTGAATATCAAGGCCAAGCTTCAAGGAATAGCAAGGAGGAAGATAGTCAAGGAGCGACAATCCGAGACAACGTGGAGGGGGCCGTCTCATAAGGGATATGATAGCGATACCGAATGGCTAGAGCATCTTTGATCTGTTGGCAACCGGCATGAGGCTTTCCTGCATAGTGAAGGACAACAAGGTGACAATCCATCACGCTCATCAGGGCCCTCTGAACCGTTGAAATGCAGTGGAAGAACAGAGAAAGGGAGCTGAAGCGAGGAAGAGAGGAAGGCCGACCTAGCAAGTTCTAGAAGAAGATAGCACCTGGGACTTTCAAGTCACCATGGTCCACCCAAATCAACAAACGGTCCAGAATTCAGAGGGTTGCATATACAGACTGGAAGCAAGCTAATCAGTGAATACCCCAAAACTTGGTTGTCCAGCGTGGGAAAAATAAAAGCTGTACCCAGTGCGAACACACCAACCGCAAGTGGGGAGCTTGTAGGAAGGGAGACTTCGTCGCAAAGATAGTACAATAGAAAGCAGGGAAGTTTAGGCCCCGAAACAGGAAGGATCGGAATACCGTTACCTGGCCGGCAGTGAACCAAACAGACATGCCACCAGTACATAGACTTTGGAAGTGGTGGTATAAAGAAGGTGGATAGGTCTAGTGACCTGGAGTCCGGTATAAAAGCTACGATCTATATTCCGCTACAGGGTAATGGCTTATTCAAGAAGATCAGAGAACTACACTGAGTGGGCTCTGAGAGTAGGCAGGGACAGAAGTACGAAACGGGTAGCAAACTATGTATAACGGAGAAACTTAATCCACCACAGGAGGATGCAATCAAGAATGACCGCCAACCCTGGACCGGGGACGGCAAGACTTTATACTCCCTTCTGAGTAGGGAAGGTTGAAACACAATAGGGAAGAAGAGGAGACTGTTGTGCGGGCAATTCGGAGCGCCCCAATGCTTTCCTCCGAAGGTCATATACCGGAAATAAGTCAAGATAGCGCAAGAACACCTGAATGCGCTCCCTCAGTCACCAGGATGGCACCACCAGCGACAGCAAGTGGGTAGCCCGCAGGTGGCTGGGTGAGACAAAGTACCGCGTGCTCACCTTAAATTGTATGCAATGGCAGGGGTCCAATGCCTAAGGCCACGTTAGAAAGGTCTCTAACTCATCTATGCACTAGTGGCATAGACCTTTATGATTGAATATTGTTATTGAGGGGAAACAAAGGCAGAAATGAGACACACATATAAGGGACGGAGTTTTTCTGAGGTCGCCTGAATGGCTAAAATTGTGCCAACACAATAACAAACACCCAAGATTATTGAATGCCCCAAACAAAATGTCCCTTAAATGCAGACAGGGTAACCCTGTGGTGGAACCAAAGGGACACAAAACTGAAATCCCATGACCTGCATATTACGAGTGCCCACAAGGCACGGCCCACCTGAGAATGGAATGAGAATGAGCAACAATTCGCCTGTGATTGGACTCAGGCTCTGAGATCTTTGTCATACAAGAAAAGCTAGTCCAAAGATCGGGCCTAGCAATCTTATAGCGAAACACCCCAGTTCGTATAATACGATATGACGGCGCATTACCCGCCAATGCAGAAAGGTACTAGACGATTCCTACCATGCTTGAAATTGGGGCTAACTGACACTGCTCAGAAATTCCATGTGAAGTCAAGAGCCACAAAATCCATGACGTAATAATACACTTCAGTTGGTGGCATTGCCTGCACCCCCTATCATTCATAGAAGATACAAGCAAATAGATGTTGCAGGCGGAGCACTGTAAGCAATACCTGAAACCAGAAGATAAAGGGATGTGCATCAAGTGGGATGAGTCATTGGCCTCGGACACTGCAGTAAGATATGTGGGCAGAATCGCAGGGCCGGAGGACCCAAAGAGAGTGGTCATGGAACCCTGCCAAAGCCCTACTGGTAGTCGCTTATCTCTTCCTGCCTCAGGCAAGTAAATGATTCTGAAATCATAACAACTTTGATCATAGGATCAAGGTCGTCGAAGAAGCAAAGCCCTCATGGAGGTCAATATACCTGTTATTTGAAAGGGAACTACGGGCGTTGCGACTATACATTGACCAGATGTTGCAAGAAGGGAAGATAATACCATGCCAGTCTGCCAGAGGTGCACCAATACTGTTTGTACTAAACCCTGATGGGCGACTGAGACTGCGTGTAGACTGCCGCGGACTTAACAAGGTTATGATTGGGAACAAGTATCCCCTACTGCTCATGAGTGGACTCAGAGATCGAGTAGTCAGGTCACATCTCTTTACCAAGTTGGACCTAAAAGGTGGGTACTACTTGACGCGCATTAAAAGGTTTAACGAGAGGAAAACTGCCTTCCCCACTTGTTATGGTTATTACAAGTACCGGGTAATTCAATTCGGGCTAGTATACGTGCCCGCCAACTTGCAAGACATGATGCATGTGGTTCCAAGAAGGTTCCTAGACTTGGGACTGGTTGTATACAAAGAAGAGATCCTGATCTGCTCCAAGACTAAGGAAGAACTACGTCAGACTTGTAGAAGAAGTATTGGCTAGGTTGCGAAAATACCAGTTAGCAGTGTCTCTCACTAAGTCAGTATTGCATGCCAAGAGGGTGAAATTTCTAGGATATGTAGTGAAGACAGAAGGGATCACTATGAGCGATCAAAAGGTCAAAGCCAGAAGGAAATGGAAGAGATCTGAGTCCATAAAGGACATACAAACTTTTATGGGATTTTCAAACTTCTACCCCAAATTCGTCGCGAATTTCTCGTGAACTTGTAAATGAATAATGGAGTTGTTGAAGGACAACCCAAAGGTGTTTGCCCGGGGAAAGGGGCAGGAGGAGGCTTTCGAGTTCGCAAGGGAACAGTTTGTGACAGCCCCTATTTTGGTACACTTTCATGTAGACAGAAAGACAGAGGAGGAAACAGATGCAAGTGGTTTTGTGCTACAGTATATACTGTCATAGAACATAGAAAAAAGGCTACACCACATAGCATTTCACTCCAGGAAGCTCAACTCGGCAGAATGCAACTGCAATGTTCATGATCAAGAGTTGCTGACTATAGTCGAAGCATTCAAAGAATGGGGCCAATATCGTGCAGGAACAAGGGAACCAATCATGGTATTCGCCAATCATCAGAATCTGAAATACTTCCATATGACCAAGGCCTGTAGCACCAGGCAGATAAGGTGGGCACGGAAGTTAGAGGATTTGAACTTCAAAATTGAGTACTGACCAGGGTCAAGTGGTGGAATGCGGGACACATTGAGCAGATAGCGAGAGTACCATCACAAGTAGGGAAGCTACGCAAAGTGAGAAACATTCAATCTTAAACCCCGCACATTTTAACCAGGTGATCGTTATAGTGGTAGGAAGAGAGCATGAACCTAGTCCACGTCAAAAAACACAGGAGCCGGAATACAGCCGCGCTATGAGATTACACCCACAAGGTCTGATTCCAATACGGGACTCAAGCAAAGTGGCAGGACATGACATCTACACCCTGGAGGTGACGGTAGTACTGGCTGGCAGACCAGCAATGGTAACCACCAGAATAGTCTTAGCATTACTCTCAGGAATCTACAGCTGATTATCTCCTAGAAGTAGCCTTCCCATGCCCTATAGGATCATGGTCGGGGCAGGAGTTGTTAACCGAAACTACTGGGGAGACAGGAAGGTGTTGCTATTGAATTTGATGGATCAGGACTACTACATGGGAAAGGGCAAATGGGTTACGCAAATCGTAGGGGAAAGATTTCATGATAAGCAGCTCCATGAACAAAAGGAGCTCACGCTCCGTCTCCGTTACAACTCCGGTCATTGAAAAAGATTTCCTAATCGGGAAT
>PYWC01000003.1:1603444-1647546 GCA_003182015.1 Tuber magnatum | reverse complement strand
CGTATAGATTCATCAGGACCGTGGCCCCCCCGCCCTGAGCCCCGGCAGCGGGTTTCTTTGCAAGGTTGGGCTCTGGCACCTCCTGTGTCATCCCCCTCCTCATAGTTTCCTTCAGTTTGGCATGCTCCACCTTGCCGCTCCTCCATCCACCTTGGCCGTCCTCCTGGCTCATACCGCCGCCTCTGGGCGGTTATCCAGGCCTATGGGCCAGGGTCCTTCCACAGGTCTGAATGCGGAAGTGCGTTTTTCCGCATCCACCTGAGCGGGCCATTTTTGGAGGTAAATTTTAATTTTTTTGTTTTGAGATGTCGCCAGTGGGTTTTTTGTTGCTTCTTGCTCTTCCTGTTGTTTGGGTTTCCTTAGTTTGTTCTGTAGCTAGCTGGGGCCCTGGGTATTGGTGAGGGATTGGGCCGTTGGTTCCAGACCAGAGGAATGTGGGGTGATTTTTTCACTTGGACAAGGAGGGTGTTTTGAAATTAAGGCTTTTTGTACGTCATACCGTGAGCTGCATACGTGTTTTTGCACTATAAGCAATAAACATATGAGTTAAAAAAAAGAAAAAAAGAGGAAACTGAACAAAAGAAGCTCATTCTCCATCTCCATTGCAACTCTGGTCCTTGAAATTTATTTTCTAATCGGGAACGACTCAACACCAGAGAACTATTATCACAATTACAGGTCTCGCACCTCCTATCTGAGGGGTGCTAGGCCACTCCTATTCCCCTCTCGCTTGGCCAGGCACTACCTCTGGCTCCTACCACCCGTTAGCTAGAGTTAATCCTCCCAGGGATGCTCCCTTCCATGGGGAGCCCCCTGGTGGTGGTCCCCATCATATACTTCACCGCTTTGCCCTGGGCCTCACTTAGGGGTCTGCTTACGGTCAGCGGGCTAGTCAGTAGCCTGGGTGTCAGATTCGTGCAATCGGAAGTCCTCTACTCAGGCATGAGGTCTGTGACCGCTTGTTGTTCTCTGGGTCCTGTACCTCTTGTTTGCTGCATCATTTCTCCCCTCCTTTTTGGGTCGGCTGGCAACCTACTCCTAGCGCTTCACTTCCACCATGGGTACACCTTCTTCGTGACCATTGCCCCTCCCGCCCTAGGCCCCGGCCTGGGGTTTCTTTACAAGTTTGTGCTCCGGAATCACCTATGTCATTCCCCTCCTCACAGTTTGCTTCGGTTTGGCAAACCCCGTCTTGCCCCTCTTCCACCTGCCTCAGCCCTCCCCCCAGCCCACATCACCGCCTTTGGGTGGTTAACCAGGCCTATGTGCCAGAGCCCTTCTATTGGTCTGACCACGGAATTGTAGTTTCCGCACGCACCCATGAGGGCACTTTTTTGGCGGTATATTTAATTTTTTGTTTTGAGATATTCCCTGCGGGTTTTTTGTAGCTTCCTGCTCTTCCTGTTGTTTAGGTTTCCTTAGTTTGTCTTGTGGCTAGCTGGGGGCCTGGGCGTTGGGGAGGGATTGTGCGGTTGGTCGCAGACCAGAGGGACTTGGGGTGATTTTGTCCCTGGGGCGAGGAGGGTGTTTTGAAATTAAGGCTTTTTGCACATCATACCGCGAGGTGCATACGCGTTTTTGCACCATAAGCAATAAACATATGACTTAAAAAGAAAAGAAAAAAGTTGAACAAAAGGAGCTAGATGATACTGAGAGGGGGCAGGAAGGATTTGGAAGCACAGGAACCAGTATGGTTATGACCCCAACCACAGCCAGTGAGCTGAAAGAAAAAAGTAGGCTAAATCAAGACTTCGATAAATTCAATCAAGAAGGTACAAGGCCCTGATAGCTGAAGAAACTGGAATAGCCAATGCAGTCATTATTAAAGGAATGGCAGGAAAGTTTGATACCCAATTCTTAAGACAGGTGGAGTAAAAGTTGAGAATGGACCAGAACTAATGGATAAGGACAGAGGAATTGGAGAGGCTCCGAGATGAGGGAAAAGAGATTCTAACTCATTGCACTTTAGCGGATGGCCTTCTTTACTATAAGGGATGGCTATTCATTCTAAAGGACAAAGCCCTACAAATACTAATCACTCAGAGCAGCTGCGACTTCAGGGTCACAGGACATTTCAGTCAGGAAAAGACAGTAGGAATTATAACCAGAGAGCTCAACTGAAAGGGGCTTGCAGAATGGATAGATGACTAGGTATGATCCTGTGATGAGTATCAATATAACCAGTACAGGTAGTAGGTTATGTTTTATGTTGTGTTTTACAGTATTGTTTGATACTTGTTATATTTCAAAGGTATCGCTCGATACTTTCAATATTTTATATTTTGTTTTACAGTATTATCTGATACTTGTTATGTTTCAAAGGTATCATGTGATACTTTGAGTGTTCGATGTTTTATTTGATAGTATCGCTTGATACTCAGTACGTTTCATAGGTATCCTTGGATACTTTGAAAGGATTTACGGTGTCGGTCATGCGAGAGATGAGAGAGAACTTGTATTTAAACTCCGCTGATTCCACAATAGAAATGGTGGACTCGGACTGACGGTGTCTTTAATATACTTGATTGAACTGCTACTTCTTGAGCTCCTATTACACCTCTTCAAAACCTGCTTTAGTCTACACCGCTCATGCCTTTTGCCGAGCAAGCAGGCCATCTGTTACTATTGTGCTCCAAGCATGATTAGCACCCTAGGTGTGAACATATTACAACCTACATAACAAAGCCCTGTGACATGCAAAGTACTGGTTTCAACAGCCATTGGAAATACTCTATGGAGCATGGACATCTATCGCAACGGCCTTCATAATGCCGCAACCGAAGTCGGAGGACAACACTCAGATCATAGTAGTAAATGACTGCTTTACCAAGATGGCCTATTTCATAGGCCTCAAGGGAGATGCAATGGCAAAGGATATAGCCCAGACCTCTCTCCAGGAGGTATGCAGATTGCATGGGCTACCAACCAAGATCATCTGGGGCATGGACGCAAAGTTCATAGGTAAATATAGGAAATCCCTCTTGAAACCCTTAGGCCTCAAACGAAGAATTTCAAGCACATACCATCATCAAACAGACATGCAAACAGAGAGAAGCAACTAAGTGCTGGCAGTCTATCTCCAAAGCTTCATTAACTACCATCAGGAAGACTGGCACCAGCTGCTTCTACTAGTAGAATGTGCCTACAATAGCTCTGTTACAAGTACATACTGGCTAACGCCATTCTACGCAAAGTATCAATACCAGCCGCAGATGGAGTGGCTGCAGGAGTGAGAAGCTCGAGATGCTGGAGCTACCATATATGCTAACTGGATGAAGGAAATACATGGACACACGATGGCCATACTAAAGGCAACCAAAGAAGCAATAGGGTGGTACCATAACAAGAAAGCTAGGCCTTAGCAGAACCTTTATACAGGTGACTTGGTCAGGCTAAACGCCAAGAATATTGGCACCAAGCGACCGTCTAAAAAGCTTAGCCCCAAGTTACATAGGCCGTTCAAAATGCTGGAGCCACATGGCAACCGAGAATTTAAGCTGGAAATCTGTGCACACTAGAAGATACATCCTATCTTTTGTGCTTCATCGTTGGAACCTTATCAGACATCAGTTCAACCAGCGCGAGAGAAGCCTCCCACGGTGCCTGAGGCGATAGATTGTGACCTGAAATGGAAGGTTAAAAAGATGGTAGAGAGCAAGGTGGCTTCCCATACTCGCAGGAATCACAGGTGCACTAGGAGGATCCGTGAACTTAGATACTTCATGATGTGGTGAGGGTGTTCAGAGGTTGAAGACACCTGGGAACCACCAGAAGATTTAGGGCATGTGGCAGAATTGGTAGAAGGGTTTCATGGGGAGAACCCAGGAATGCCATGGATATAGAGGAAGGATGACATGGAAAAGTATTCCTAGGTGTGGCCAAGTAAACATTGTAACTGGGGCACCCCTAGGAAGATGGATCCCAAGGTTGCGACCGCACCGACAACTTCAAACTTATCGCCAAAAGTTCACACAGATGTAAGAGTAAAGAAAACGGTAAAACTTAATATCGTTAAGCCTAACGCTTCACTCAATTAAAGTCACGAGAGGATTGATTGTTGGAGTAGGAGAGTTCTCGCATAGATGTTCCAGTAGTTTTATCTTATGCCAGAAACTCCCCCATCACTTTACTCCAACTATTCGAGCACACCCTTCTCCGCTAAGGGTGGTCCGACACGTCTCCTGGCACCCCTTTTGGGCATGCATGAGTTGACACTCTCTAGTCGGCGTTCACCATATGCACATCTCGTTTCTGCGGTGCATTTCCATTCTGCCCGCCGGAGTGAAAACCTCGGCACATCGGTGACTTGCCAGTAGCTAACCATCAAGACACCTGCTGAACTAGACTATCTATGACACCCTTCCCATGTGCGTTGATTTCTACATGACCCCGGAAGCTACCGTGAGCGGTTTATCTATCTATTATTTACGAGTCTTGGGCTTCCGGTGTCTTCGGCAAGATGCGCTGGTTCGGGAGTGGTCCGATAGGCCCGACCCATGACCAGCACCTCGGATCCACCTTACCTGTGGTAGGAATCCTGCTTCTAGTGTCTCTGCACTTCCCTTTCCGAGCCTATGGCGTTGGGGACACTTTCGGGTTTGGTAGGTGTAAGACTTTCCCAGTCGCCCCGGTAGCACCCGGGAGTACCTTCTGGACCCCTACCGTTAACTCCCGTTAAGTCCATCAGTTTTGGTCCGTTTTACTCCGAACAACCTGGAGGAGGTACTCCACCTTCCACGCTATGCTCTCTTATATATCCTGCGAACAGCTTGCGGTCAACCGGACAGCAGCACCATATACGGTGTTGCGAGTAGGTCTCCAAAGATCCTTCTTTGCTAGACTGAACACAACTACACAACCGTTTGCCGATGACGTCCGGGCCTCATGGCGGGGCTGGAGGGGCATGATAGGAATAATGTCTCCAATTTACAGCTTCTTCATAGCTGCGTAGCTCGCCCAATAGCATCTCCCGGAACTCCAAATTCCAGTATTATGCGTGGCTTCGTGTGATAAACATTCCAGTCATTTTTCTGAAACTCCCCGAGGGACTTCGTGTTGAAAGGTAGGGTAACTCAGGTCCTTGAACAGGGTAACCCCAGCCTCAAGGTAGGGTAATCTTGTCTGGTGGACAAGAGGACTTCCTCCTGTTACCCTATCTATCCCACTTCCAGAGATGGACACACCGGCCCTTTCTCCAGTTACCGGCCTCGCTGTTTAACTGCCCCTTCATAGGTCCCTAAGTATGCTGACACCAGTCTCGGGTGTAGCCATGTACCTAAGTACTTGTGCCCCCTAAGTCTGGTCATCTGGGAGCCCAGGCAACTGGGTCTCCGTAGGTCAAGTACTCACTTGCCTGCCGGTTCCTACCAGTTTGCCTCCGGGCTACCTCCATGGGTGTAGGTTCCGGCTACCATCGCTCATGTATCCTGGGTTGTTACAAACATGCACAGATTTCGTACACTATCTTGCCAAGTACTTGAAGGAATTTATTTTGCACACTATTAGAGAAATTGATTATAGAGATTAAGGCCAATCTCTGAGATAGGGGAGCTCGTGTTACACATAAGATGAACTGGCATAGAATAATAGACAGGTTATATGATCATTCGCAACAGCTCACATGTGTGATCCCAGGGTCCGTCAGAGTATTGGGAGAATTACTTGATTGTGACCAATATTATGCAGGGACAAAACCATCAATTACCCCACCACCGAAGGTTACCGACCGTGGAGTTTTCAAGAACTGCTGAAGAAAATACCCAGGGCTATGCTAACAAGACCAAGTGAACTAAATTGGTCAGTTGGGTGTGGAGATAAACATACGCAAAGACCCCACAGCTGTGCCAATGGATAGATACCAACTGGGCGGAGGTCAGCTACTCCAATAGGTGTCCCCAGCTGCTGTGAGAGCAGTGCGACTGAACTTCAAGTCTGTCGGTAGAGGAAGGCAGAGGAAAATCCTGATGAGGGGACGATACCCCAGAGAGGATTGTTCGCCCATGCCCAGAGGCATGATAAGGTAGAGCCTGATGCTGGCCTGCGACATGGAAGGTCAATCCGGAGTGTAACAAGGCCTAAACACTAGTGGTGCCATAAGACTAGAGCATGTCTCCTGTGGGTGGATGCAGATGGAGAAGGAATCCGCCTGCATTGATAAGTCTGTCATCGCGGCTGATCACTTTATATGCAGAGTGTAACGGGGGCACCCCTAGGAAGATGGATCCCAAGGTTGCGACCGCACCAAACAACTTCAAACTTATCGCCAAAAGTTCACACAGATGTAAGAGTAAAGTAGACGGTAAAACTTAATATCGTTAAGCCTGACGCTTCACTCAATTAAGGTCTCGAGAGGATTGATTGTTGGAGTAGGAGAGTTCTCGCATAGACTTTCAGGTAGTTTTATCTTATGCCAGAAACTCCCCCATCAGTTTACTCCAACTATTCGAGCACACCCTTCTCCGCTAAGGGCGGTCCGACACGTCTCCTGACACCCCCTTCGGGCATGTATGTGTCGACCCGCTCTAGTCGGCGTTCACCATATGTGCATATCGTTTCTGCGGCGCATTTCCATTCTGCCCGCCGGAGTGAAAACCTCTGCGCATCGGGGACTTGCCAGTGGCTAACTGTCAAGACCCCTTGCTGAACTAGACTATCTATGACACCCTTCCCATGCGCGTTGATTTCTTCTTGACGCCGGAAGCTACCGTGAGCGGTTTATCTATCTACTATTTACGAGTCTCGGGCTTCCGGTGTCTTCCGCAGGGTACGGTGGTCCAGGAGTGATCCAATGGGCGCTACCCATGACCACTACCTCGGATACACCTTACCTGCGGTAGGAATCATGCTTTTAGTGTCTCTGCACTTCCCTCTCAGAGCCTATGGCGTTGGGGACATCCTTGGGCGTGGTAGGTGCAAAACGTTCCCAGTCGTCCCGGCACCACCCGGGACTACCTTCGGGACCCCCACGGTTAACTCCCGTTAACTCCGTCAGTTTTGGTCCGTTTTACTCCGAACAACTTGGAGGAGGTACTCCACCTTCCACCCTATGCCCCCTTATATATCCTGCGAACAGCTTACGGTCGACCGGACGGCAGCAACGTATACGGTGTTGCAAGCGGGTCTCCAAAGATCCTCCTTTGGTAGACTGCACACAACTACACAACCGTTTGCCCATGACGTCCGGGCCTCAAGGCGGGGCCGGAGGGGCATGATAGGAATAATGTCTTCAATTTACAGCTTCTCCGTAGCTGCGTAGCTCGCCCAATAGCATCTCCCGGAACCCCAGATTCCAGTATTATGCATGGCTTCGTGTGACAAACATTCCAGTCATTTTTCCCAAACTCCCCGAGGGACTTCGTATTGGCAGGTAGGGTAACTCAGGTCCTTGAACAGGGTAATCCAAGCCTCAAGGCAGGGTAACCCTGTTCTGAGGGTAGGGTAATCTTGTCCGGTGGACAAGTGGATTTTCTCCTGTTACCCTATCTATCCCACTTCCGGGGATAGACACACTCGGCCTTTCTCTAGTTACCCAGCCTAGCTGTGTATTGGCCCTTCATAGGTCCCTAAGTACGCTGACACCAACCTTGGGCGTAGCCATGTACCTAAATACTTGTGTCCACTAAGTCTGCTCATCTCGGAGCCCGGGCCATCGGGTCTCCGTAGGTCAAGTACTCACTTGCCTGCCGGTTCCTACCAGTTCGCCTCCGAGCTACCTGTATGGGTGTAGGTTCCGGCTGCCATAGCTCATGTATGCTGGGTCGTTACATCACTCCCCTCTTCTCTACGGTCCGTCCCGGACCGTTTAGCGTCGTCTTTTGTTTCCACGACTCGATTCCCCCAAGACCCGATGGTCCCTGGGCTTGGACGGATATCTTTGGTGGAAATCTAGCATGGCCTGTAAGCCTGTCCCTTCTAGCATCTCATAGGGCTCCCATGAGTTCTCCTCAGCTCCATAGCCTTCCCATGAAACCAGGTACTGGACAAAGCGCGACGGAAACTTCGCCTTTGTTCCACCATACCAGCGACTGTCCACAACAGCTTCGATGACGTAACTGGGCTCATTGTCCACGAGCTCGGGGGTAGGGACCTCCTTGATCCTACCTGATTCCGGATCCTCGCGATAGGGTTCCAGCAGCGTGACATTGAAAACCGGGTGGATGCTCCATCGGGTGGGCAATTGGAGTTCGTATGCTCGGGTACCCACCCGACGTTTGACCACGAAAGGGCCAAACATCCGGTGGTCCAGCTTCTCCATGGGACGCTTGGTGCGGATGTTCTTCCGGTTCAACATCACGCGGTCCGCTTTCTTAGCCCGCCCAGCAGCCACATCTTCCAAGGTAACATAGTCCGGGGATGGCAGCCGTTTCTGGTCATGCCATTTCCGCTGCCTTTCCTGTGCCCGTTTAATCGTTTCTCGAATCTGTTGCCAGGTTCCTTCCCATTCCTTAACCAAGAGTTCACTACTTGGGTGTATCCCTTGGTTGTCAGACACAACACCCGACCAGTTTGTCCGTGGGTTGAACCCATAATTGATCTCAAATGGTGACAACCTGGTGGATTCTGATGTTGAGGTGTTATACGCATACTCCGCAAGGGGTAGCAGCGAGACCCAGTCATCCTGTTGATAGGAACAGTAACTACGCAAGTACTGCTCCAGTGTCTGATTAACCCTCTCGGTTTGCCCATCAGTCTCTGGGTGGAATGCAGTCGAAACGTTTAGTTTCACTTGCAGCAAGTGCATCAGACTCATCCAGAACTTGGATGTGAATCGGCTATCTCGGTCGGAGATGATTGACTCTGGCAGTCCATGAAGGCGCCAAACCTCCTTCAGGAATATCAAGGCAAGCTCCTTGATAGGTACCTCAGTGGTCAGGGGTATGAAATGGGCCATTTTCGAGAATCTGTCTACTATGACCCAGATCTTGGTATACCCTTCGGACTCTGGCAGCGCGACAATGAAATCCATTGAAATTGCTGTCCAAGGCCGCATAGGAACATCGATAGGTTCCAGCAGCCCAAACTTCTTGTGCCTGATGGATTTATTTCTTTGGCATGCATCACATGTCCGCACATAGTCAGTGATGTGCTCATCCATCTTAGGCCAGTAGAAGTTAGCCCTCACCCTGCCAATGGTTTTGTAAGTCCCGAAGTGTCCCGCGATTTGGGAGTCATGTTCTGCCTTCATGATTGTCTGCTTCAGATTCTGACCCTTGGGAACATACCACCTGTTCTTGTACAGGAGTAAGCCCTTTTCCGTCGTGAAATGTCGGTCGACCTCTTTGTCACCTGCAGCTGTTGCCTTCAGGATCCTTAAGTACTCCTGGTCTTCGCTTATCGCTACCCGCAACTGATCCAAAAAGGACGACTTGAGCCGAAATCCCTGGCACACTTGCAACACCTGTGGTCGCAAGATGTCCCGTTCCTGGCTCCCGACCCACTGTCCGGGGCGAAAAAACGACTGTGGCGGAAAATCACTCCCCCCTTCAGGGCGGTAGTCCCTACGCCGCGACAAAGCATCCGCCTTCTCATTCAACCGTCCTTCTCGGTAAACCACCTTGAAGTTAAATGGTTGCAGGAATTCAGCCCAGCGGTGCTGCCTTCGGTTAAGGACCTTGGTACTATTGAAGTACTCCAAGTTCTTATGATCCGTATAGATCACCAACTGGTCCGTTACCGAGCGTAGCAAATGATCCCATTCCTTGAACGCCGCCACGATGGCTGTCATTTCCTTGTCATGGACATCATAATTAATCTCCGCTGGGTGAAACTTCCTACTATGGTAGGCCACCGGATGCCATCTCTCATCCTCACATAACTGGGAGAGAACGGCTCCTAATGCAAAGTCACTAGCGTCGGTTTCTAGCCGTGTTGGCCGTTCAGGGTCAAAATGTGCTAGGATAGGTTTGGACGTGAACGCTTCCTTTAAATGATTGAAGGCCTGCTCACATGCAGGTGTCCATTCCCATCGGACATCCTTCTTTGTCAAGTCCGTGAGGGGTTTCGCTATCTTGCTGAACCCTTCTATGAACCGACGATAGAAGTTGGCAAAGCCCATAAAGCTTTGAACGTCGACGACGCATGTCGGAGGTGCCCAGTCTTTGATTGTCTGCACCTTTTCCGACAACATAGAGATCCCCATATCGGAGATCCTATATCCGAGGAATTCAACCTCCCGTTGGTGGAAACTGGACTTCTTCATACTTACACATAGTCTAGCTTTCCGCAATTTCTCCATTACACGCCTTACCATCGCGACGTGCTCTTCCATAGTTTCGGAGTAGATCAGGATGTCATCCATATACGCGATGACTCCTTCATCCATGAGATCTCGAAAGACCTCATTTATCATGCTCTGGAAAGTTGCCGGGGCATTACATAACCCAAACGGCATGACCGTGTATTCATACAGTCCATATCTGCACCGGAAGGCCGTCTTCCATTCCTCACCTTCTGCCATCCTCAGAAGATAGTAGCCGTTTTTCAAGTCCAACTTAGTGAACACAACGGCTTTTCCTAACCTATCTCGCAGTTCATTCATCAGCGGTAGAGGGTACTTGCTCTTCACCGTGATTTTGTTCAGCCCTCGGTAATCTATTACCAGTCTTAATGTACCATCTGGTTTTGGCACAAAGAGGATAGGGGCTGCTGCTGAGGAACTGGATCGCCGTAGCTTCCCCGTTCGCAGCATGTCATTGAGATATTCCCGGAGTGCCTTAAGCTCCTTTTCCGATAACGGATAGATAGGCCCAAACGGAGGTTGAGTCCCGGGTAGCAACTCGATCGTGTGGTCATACTTTGAGTGCTCCGGCAAGGCCTCAATCCGTTCTTGACTGAAGATGTCCCCGTAGTCCTTATACTCAGGGAGTAGCTTGACAGTAATGTCAGCACCTTCCTCATCGGAGAATTGTACAATTCCCAACAGGTACACATTACTAGGGTCTTCAGCTAGCAACTCTTCATCGGTCATGAACACTAACCGCCCCTGCTCTGCCAGGCAATTAGCCTTGCAGAAATCTGAGCGCCAGGTTAGTGATCCTGTCTTCCAATCTATGTCGGGATTATGGTCCTTCAACCAAGACATAGGTAGGTACCCGTCCACCTTGGTGTCGGGCATGTCCGCGACTTCAAACCGCATTTCGTTATGGTGGTCGCCTATTCTCATGTCCAATGATTTGGTATAGTGCAGACCTGACCCCGGAATGTGATTACCGCTTGCGTCGCTTATCGGCACATGTACCTTTCGTCGTACACATGGTGCCTGCGTTTGTTTAACCCATCGGCTACTAAGCACTGGCCCAGTAGCTCCACTGTCGAGTAGCAGGAGCGCCTCAGCGCTTACCTGTCTAGCTCCAATCTTCCAGTCTAGCCTTACCCTCAGGTGGATAGACTTGGTATGGCGAGGCAAGTTATCACGCTTCTGCCTCTTCACTTGTCTTAGGGACTTAGTCATCTTGGCTTACTAATTCTGATCTCTTGCCTTTCGACACAAGAGCGGCCACAACGGGTCGGTAAACGTTAAGGGATTGGGAATCGTTTTATCAATAGCTAGGGTGTTTACTATCACGCCAGCATGATTTCGGGTACTAAACCCTCCTCAGGTAAACTTGATCATAGTATCATTTATTCAATCAAGTCCAGCCTGAACTAATCCCGCTTGTACTAACCATAACAAATTTTCCCGAGGTGGGTAGAGGTCCGCTCTTGGACCGGTTCCAAGCGAAGCAACCTTGCTTCCCCAATGTCGAGCGTCTCCGCGAGCGAGATCTCTCCCAGCCTCAACCGAAAATAATATCCTATGACTTGTCCGTCCCAGTAAAGAAATCCTGAAAGAAATACAAATAACTAGAACAAAGGAAATAACCTGAAAACCCACAAAGGAGAGATCACCCTGTCCACCGCACACGGCCTTCAACATCTATCTGCCCACACCACCTGGGTGTAGTCAGCATCAGGGTCGTTCATGCAGTAGAGGGGTACTTACCCATCCCAGAAGCCACTTCCGGGGCTCCTTTTCATCCATCCCGCAGGGGTCTATGGATACAGGTTATTAAGGTTATACCTTTCGCAGAATGGGGTCTTACCTATTCTGAGCCGTCAGTATCAACCTCCATAATCTGAGGTGATGCCTGTCGGACTTCAAGTATCTTTGACGAGGTAGCCGGAGGTGGCGCTTCAATGCGCTTTAGTCGCTTGTCCGTACCTGAGGGCTCGCTTACCGGGGCTGACCGTTTCAACCCACGAGCCTGTTTGGACGAACTAACGACTGGGGACGTCGCGGTGCACTTTCTCCAAAAGTGACCCGTTTGTCCACACTTGGTGCACTGGTTGTGCTTTCTCCGACGTTCGGTCAAAGTCGACGGGATTTCCTTATGCGCCAGGGCATACTCAGAAGTCCCCGGCTTTGCCTGTTTCCCCGCATTGAAATTAGTAGGTTTGGCAGACCGCTGGTTCTGTCTGCCCGAACCTTTATCCTTCTTTTTAAACCTTCCGGAAGTTGAGGACCTATCCTCCTTCTTGTCCGTTGGTTGAGACCGTTGGACAGGGTGGATAACTCGGTTGCTGAACCGGGTGTTGTCTTCCAGTGTGTGTCCAACCTTCCGAAGAAGATCAAGGTAGTCGTTCAAGTCGGTGGGATGGGGCTCCTTCAGTGCCCACGCGTTCCTCACTTCTTGAGTAATGCCCGACCGTACCTTATCTCGTACCTGCACAGGGTCTGTATAGCTAAGCTTATACATATAGTCAATTATCTTGTCCAGGTACTCATCGATGTGATGTGGCTTCATCACTAGGTCTCGCCACTCAAGGAGGGATCGGTCTCGTTCCGCTTGGTCACCGCCGAAACTCCGTTCAAGCCGTTCCCGGAATCCTTTCCACGTTCTTAACGGGTTACTGTTATTAACTGGAACTCCGGTACGCTTGGCTGCCTCCTTATTGATGTGGGAGTGCAGCCCAAGATACCATGTTCGGGCAGTATCTTCTAGAAGGGGGATCACCAGGTTTACCTTGTCCATATCGGTCAACCTGCACCCAGCAAAGTACTCGAACTTAACCTCTACCAGCGTCAAGAAGCTGGCGAGTTCGGTGACCTTTCCCTTAAACGCCGGAATGCCGCTCAGCTTTTCCGGCTTCTTCTGCCGTTGTCTAGATGATGGTCGTGCAGCCGCCCTACTCCGTAGTTCCCTTGACAGCTTCTTAGCACGGCGGTCCCACCGTCGTTTCTTCTCGTCGCTCCAGTCATCCTTGCGAGCGCCGAGAAAAGGGGTCAAGTCGGGGAGAGAATCGGCATCATCATCATCCGAGCTATCATGGTCAGAGTCCCCAGGATCTCCACCTGCTCCCGTAGTACCACCGACAGGTGGTCCATTTCCACCTCCACTACCCCCGGTATTTCCACCTGGGGTCTCGCGGGGTCTATCATACCCATCAAACCTTTCCTCCTGGCCATCCTGATTCCCATCCTCGGGGGGGTTAGCCCCTGATGGTACTGATGCCGGTGGTGGAACAGGTCGTTGCCCACTCTCAGGAGTTGGGTTCGGAGCCGCCTGAGTCATCGCCAGAAACGACTGAAGCTCTGGACAACTCAAAGGTTGCATTGGGGGCCCCGCGTGTCTCCATGACCCACAGTACCCACATGTTGGTCGTCCGTCTCCCTCCTTCTGTCTTCTTCGGTGCCTTACCGGGGTCCGTGGTCCCTTCCTGCACCCGTACGTGTGGTAATGAATCCACCCCATACGGGTTTCTTCCGATTTGCAGCCCGACAGACAGTACTCGTCTTGGCTGTCCGACTCACCACTAGTGATCGTGGGGAGGATGGAGGGAAGAGTTGGTTTTGAGGGGGCAGAGGGAATCACGGGTGCCCAAGGAACGGAACGAGCGGGTGTCCCAGGTCCGGGGATCGGAGTCCCTCGTGATGGAGCCATGGGTGCTCGCTCTTCCTGGCGCCTGACCTGTTCAAAGAATCCAGGTGAAGCCGCACGCAGCGGTCGGTACCCTGGGGTAGCCGATACTGTTGGCGGGAAAGCTGCGACAGGGAAGGTATCAGGAGGGGGCAATGAAACTGGTAAAGGTGTGGGTCTTGGGGCAGCAATAGGAGGTACGGGAGTTGCAACCGACGGTGTTGCAGGGGGGTTAATGGGAGCGGGGGTCGGCCGAGGAGTAGGGTCAGGTGTATCTGGTGCTGTGATACCCTTTGGCTTGGACGTCCTTTTCTTAACCCGACGCCCATCGGTTGGTCCAATCGCCGGACTTCCTGAACGACTGCGGGCGATCGAGGAGGGGACAGACAGCGAGCCTGTTGATGCTCTTGTGAAGGACGAGGTATAACTGTATCCTTCCCCCTTGAGGCTTTCCAACATCCGTATGCCCACGGGGCTTAGGTACGCCCTCCACTGTTCATCCCGGGCTCTCATAGCCAGTTCCATCCCGAAGTTCTCCAGCTTCGTGTGGACAAGTGGGAGTGGGGGCGCCGCCTCTATCATCAGTACGTCATTCTCAGCATCAATACTATAACCTCCCGCGAAGGCCCTTTCCAGCGCTGCCATACGATCCTTCAATGCCTTCTGGTCTCTTAACATTCGCAGGTATGCCTCCTGCTGTACCTTCATCCATTCCACCGCTGCCGTAGTAATCTGTTTACGGAACACCTGCTGCTGCTGGGCATTCCAGTTCTTCAGTTCCCGCTTCGCATCCTCAATCGACTTGGATACCTCCCGGACGATGTAAGGTTCGACGAACTCGCGGGAGAACTCGCTAAAGGGTACTCCTTGCGGTGGAGGAGGGAGCATGTTGTGGACGAGGGCGGCGTCTTGGAAGAACGAAAGCGCCGCAGCGCGAGGGTCTGTAATCATAAGATCAACACATTCATCAGGTAGTTGAATAGGGGCGGCCTCCAGGAGCAATTGGTGACCGTCCCATTCAATACCGCGGACGTCCGCGAACACCGAAGCACGAAATGTGTTGGCGGAGTTCTCGTCAAGGTCAAGGTCTGAATCCGAGTTGGATTCCATTCTAGGTCGACGTTCGATACTAGCCATTGCGCTTTCCACCCTGGGCTACTTGTTCGAGACAAGGTTACCAGTATTCACGCAAGGTCAGTGCCGAAGGTCGAAAAACAATTAATCAGGAGAGGAGTTAAGCGAGGAGCTCGCTTAACGATATACTGTAACGGGGGCACCCCTAGGAAGATGGATCCCAAGGTTGCGACCGCACCAAACAACTTCAAACTTATCGCCAAAAGTTCACACAGATGTAAGAGTAAAGTAGACGGTAAAACTTAATATCGTTAAGCCTGACGCTTCACTCAATTAAGGTCTCGAGAGGATTGATTGTTGGAGTAGGAGAGTTCTCGCATAGACTTTCAGGTAGTTTTATCTTATGCCAGAAACTCCCCCATCAGTTTACTCCAACTATTCGAGCACACCCTTCTCCGCTAAGGGCGGTCCGACACGTCTCCTGACACCCCCTTCGGGCATGTATGTGTCGACCCGCTCTAGTCGGCGTTCACCATATGTGCATATCGTTTCTGCGGCGCATTTCCATTCTGCCCGCCGGAGTGAAAACCTCTGCGCATCGGGGACTTGCCAGTGGCTAACTGTCAAGACCCCTTGCTGAACTAGACTATCTATGACACCCTTCCCATGCGCGTTGATTTCTTCTTGACGCCGGAAGCTACCGTGAGCGGTTTATCTATCTACTATTTACGAGTCTCGGGCTTCCGGTGTCTTCCGCAGGGTACGGTGGTCCAGGAGTGATCCAATGGGCGCTACCCATGACCACTACCTCGGATACACCTTACCTGCGGTAGGAATCATGCTTTTAGTGTCTCTGCACTTCCCTCTCAGAGCCTATGGCGTTGGGGACATCCTTGGGCGTGGTAGGTGCAAAACGTTCCCAGTCGTCCCGGCACCACCCGGGACTACCTTCGGGACCCCCACGGTTAACTCCCGTTAACTCCGTCAGTTTTGGTCCGTTTTACTCCGAACAACTTGGAGGAGGTACTCCACCTTCCACCCTATGCCCCCTTATATATCCTGCGAACAGCTTACGGTCGACCGGACGGCAGCAACGTATACGGTGTTGCAAGCGGGTCTCCAAAGATCCTCCTTTGCTAGACTGCACACAACTACGCAACCGTTTGCCCATGACGTCCGGGCCTCAAGGCGGGGCCGGAGGGGCATGATAGGAATAATGTCTTCAATTTACAGCTTCTTCGTAGCTGCGTAGCTCGCCCAATAGCATCTCCCGGAACCCCAGATTCCAGTATTATGCATGGCTTCGTGTGACAAACATTCCAGTCATTTTTCCCAAACTCCCCGAGGGACTTCGTATTGGCAGGTAGGGTAACTCAGGTCCTTGAACAGGGTAATCCAAGCCTCAAGGCAGGGTAACCCTGTTCTGTGGGTAGGGTAATCTTGTCCGGTGGACAAGTGGATTTTCTCCTGTTACCCTATCTATCCCTCTTCCGGGGATAGACACACTCGGCCTTTCTCTAGTTACCCAGCCTAGCTGTGTATTGGCCCTTCATAGGTCCCTAAGTACGCTGACACCACTCTTGGGCGTAGCAATGTACCTAAATACTTGTCCACTAAGTGTGCTCATCTCGGAGCCCGGGCCATCGGGTCTCCGTAGGTCAAGTACTCACTTGCCTGCCGGTTCCTACCAGTTCGCCTCCGGGCTACCTGTATGGGTGTAGGTTCCGGCTGCCATAGCTCACGTATGCTGGGTCGTTACACAGAGTTAGAACCAGTAGCTGCTTGCTATGGTGACAGGATTCGGGTGACGGTGATTAGAGCAGATACTGTAAGGGGATGGGTGGGACATGCTTCCCACTCTTCGAAGAAGTCAGTCAAGCCCGGTAAAGGTTTTCGCGGTCTACACAGTTTACACCTGGAAAGGTAGCAGGAATAGATAGGCTGCGAACAGCTAGACGCGGAATACAAATATTGTGGTGCCTTTCACGCTTTATAGAAATCACCAGGGACAGAGAAGAAATCTTATTAATATATTTGCTATATGATACACTTCTACATTTAATGCTATCCTGACATTTCCAGTGGGCCCTTCTTTCAATTACTTCATCATGTATCGGGCCATAGTACAAACTCCCTTGTCCCTATAGTCTGCTACCGCCTAACAGAGTGGTCACTTATCCCTCTATCCACTGTTGCAGACCTCTTAGTGTCTCTGATGGCTTACTCTAGTCCAGTTAACAGGGCCTCCGTATCGACATAGTTGGTTCCTATAGCACTGCTATTAGCTTGTACTTGCAAGAATGTGGGTCCAGTTAAGAGACTAATGGCATATGCCAAATAGTATTTTGTATTGTTAAATCAATGGTAGTTTCCCTAGAGTATTATACAAGGTTGAGTTGCAAAGGGATGGTATTTGTTTCTGGTACTATTGGATCTCTCCAGCCTTGTGATAGAGGCTTTCTGGCCTCCACCAGCATTTGTCGCAGGACCTGCACAGGTATTGGTACGAGCATTATTGAGTGAGATAGGAGTAGCATTGGCATATATGAGAGCTTATTAGGTGATAGCTAGGTCGGTCTCAAGGCCTTGGCCTATAAGGTGGAGGGTCTAGAGTTCTTCTGTTGGGATATAGTATTATTGTTGTAACTGATAGTCGGCAGAGAGTGTAGTAGGTGTGAGCAAGTAAACTGTCCGGAGGAGGATATTACTAAGATCGGTGAGATAGTTGTATCTCCGATTGTAGTTCAGGTTCCCTAGCTATTGATTGAGTGGGTTTGTAGTCTGGCTCACGTGATGGAAGAGCTCAAAAGATACTTCAAGTAATTGTGATACAGTGTAGTATAGGTTGGATCCTTGTAGATGCAATATTGTATAATCGGCAGGGTTTGTGAGTGTCAGGAGCCAATGGTCTGAGGCACATCATAGTGGTTATGATAAGGGACAGGTACCGGTATACAAACAGGACATGTTTATATCAGGGCTTGTCTGGCTCCTAGTCATGGTTTTATAATTCAGGATCAGGGTTCATGGGTTCTAGTAACATGAAGAAGAAACCAAGATGCAACAGCTAAGTACAGGTCCAGGTAGCCAATTACCAGGTTGTATCTAGAAAGTAAAATGCAAAGGGGTACAGCCTCCTATATAACAAAGAAACTACCCTTACAGACAAATTCCAATACTCCTAACTTCTTCCTCACACACAGCCGTGATCTTCCTTCACTTTCCCTCAGGTTCTATTATATACAACCCTGACTAAGCAATACTTCCCATTATAAGACAATTATCCAAACTCGCACTCTCATATATATAACCAAAAACCTGATACTGTCATATCCTGGTCAGGTGGCCATGACACTAAGTTGGCAAAGAAGATATCTTGAGTTATATCAAGGTTCTAAATCTAATTGATCAGATAACTATGAATTCTATTATTTTCATTAAGGTCATCTATTAGTTTTTGGCTATTAATATTGTCACAATCATCTTTTATATTTAAAAAAATGGTAGATACCTTTTTTCCTCCAAATTGGGCTTCTCTTATCTAGTACAATAGAGAAACTACTGTATGAACTATTGATCTTTATAGTATACTTCCATTTTTGGTTTATGCACTATATTCTTACATTATATATAATTTTAATTAGTCTCTGATTCACAACCCCGTTCTGCAATCTTTGAAGACCTTTGTGTTAATATGATAATTATGAAACTGGCACAATCTTAGTAGTCTTAATTTATTTGCTTTGGTAGAATAATACCAATTGATTCTTTCTATATTGGTAGATATAGTCTCTATTCCCATATATCTTCCATTAGAACTAGAATAAACATTTTATTTATTTAATATATATTCTTCTACACTACATATAGGACTTGGTCTAGCTCTGATACAAATGTATTACTGCACTTCTCAGGTATTCTATCTGCCTGCCAGAAGCTGACTTTGCCCTCATCTTGCACTGTATAATACTTTGGCAACATCTCTACAATTAGCTCCTCATTTGAGATTATAATGTATTGTATGATAGTCCATTCAGTAACTTTAGGTATTAGGTTCTAGCTACCTGGTATCTGATTTGATATCCATGTCTTTGCAAACTAGTATGCTGTCTATATATTATTTTACTTAGCTGGAGCTAGGACCTCATCCTAGTATTTTTTCTTTACTATCATTATTACCTTCCTGTAGTTCTTTCAGATTTATCTCGCTCTTCTACTTCTTTCTACTTACACCTTATCTTCCAGGCAGTAGCAGTGTACACTATTCATACTTTGAGAATGTCTGATATCTACCATACCTTTGACTATACAGTTGGTCCTTCTATTAGCACCCAGGTATTGACTAGATAAATAGGTCTATATAAACTCATCTGGAAATTCACCTTAGTCTTACTAGATTTCATTATTGGTCCATATCTCAATATCTCTTCTATGTAAATCTTTAGAGTATCCTCTATTCCGGTGTTGAGTTTCTCTTTATTCATTTTGCTACTTGATTTTTTCCTAGTCCAGAGCTGGACTTACCATCTCTATCTCTTGAGAATTCAGGTTAGTTAAAATTGCAATCTAGTCAGAACTGTGGTATTACAATAGATCTCTCTATCGGGACATGCTAGACGGTAAAGCTGTATTTACTAGTTTATAGTCCTGAACAGTAGAGCAATAAGTTGTTGCATTATTGAGAAACCTTATATAAATGCTTTTTTTATTAAGTATTGACTAACAATAGAATGCTACTATAAGTATGTACAACTCCACTTATCAGTATTCTGCATGTGAGCAGTTGCATATTGGGTTCAAGAGTGGAGTCTGTATATTCTGATCTCCTACTACTATGGTAAGTGTCCTGCTTTCCTTAAAAATAAGTTTGAGAGAGTGTGTGGAACACTCTTGCACCTGTGTGGTGAATAATTAATCAAACCAACAAAATACCTCTGACTAAACAGAAATCCTACACTAGCAAAATCTTTCATTATCAAAACATCCTTTGCTGCTAGAAGTCCTAGATCAGCAAAGAACATGGGATACATCTTCTGCATTCTGTAAATCAGATATACAGGATATGTAGGATACAAACAATAACTCAGGATGCAAATAGCATATCACACTAAACCACAGGATACAATGGCACATCATACTAAAACCCAGGATGTCATGATACAGTGGTGTCCGGAAACTCTTCGCACCCCTGCCTGGCAACGGCACTACCACAATACCCAACCACAAAAAATTCAAAAAAAAAGTAGAGGACTCAATTAAAGAAAAAGTAATAGCATAGCTAGTAGACAGTAGAAAAACATTATTACCATTTTGTATGGCCTCCATCTGTATCCAGTACAGCTTGCATTCTCTCAGGCATTCTGTCTATCTATCTATCCAACTTCCCTTGTGGAATTAAATCCCACTTCTCCTTTGCTGCCTCAAACAATTCAGCAGAACTGTGGGGCCTTCACTCCAGTCTGGAGAATCGCTTGGTAAGGGCTTTTTTGAGTAGTGCCCAGGTGTTCTCAATAGGATTGAGATCTGGTGAGTTGGGTGGCCAGGGGAGTTTTTAGTAACCACAGTCTGCCTCCAATTTTCAATTTTCCTCCCCACCATGCCAGGAGGCATTGTCTGCAGCTAGGTAGATGTTGTCAGAAGGCCTATCTGGACCTTCTATAAAAGGGATGAGGTATGGCTGGTGGATTTCAGCTGCATATTAGTGGGAATTGAGGCTAAGTCTGTCTCTTTTGCTGGTCCTTTGCTACTGTCCCCTCTTCCTCACAAGAATTAACTCAGTTCCACCACCCTTCATGATTGCAGTATAGACCTCAATACTAGTCCTTTCAGACTTGTAGCTAGGCTTCAAGTTTTTTTCTTCCCACTCTTCACCGGGTCTAACTCTGACCTTTCTGCTACCAGGATTTGGATCATAAACAATAGTGGCTTTATCCACAAAAACAACCCAATTCCATGCCCCTTTCCAGTTCCTCCTTCTTCTTGCAAACTCCTTTCTCTTCTCCTTCTGTCCTTTTCTCCAAAACGGCTTTTTTCTGAGTATCAGAAGCTTAAAACAAGCTTCTGAGATAATCTTATCAATAGTGATCTTGTCTAAACTAACATTTGCTTTGGTAGTAATATCATGTAGTACTAAATGAGGCTCAGCATCGATAACAGAGTCCACTCTCTTTCCCATTGTGTTGGTAATCTTGATTGGTCTTCCACCTCTTTTTGCATCATGGGTGTTTCAACCCCTAGCTTCAGCTCTTTTGACCATATAGTGAACAGTTGACTTGGAAACACCCAAAGACTTAGAAATTTTATTATATCCCATATCTGTATCTTTATACAGGATATAAATTTCCTTATTCAAGTCTTCTCTAGCTCTCAGAGTATGTGTGGGGGTCATGGTGGAGGTTGTTGTTGTGGTGATGAGGGGTTGACCAGTTGGACTTCAGGGGTGCGAAGACTTTCCTGACATGATTGTACCATCTACTAAAACTTAGGATTCAGCACCAGCTTTCAGAATACAGTACTACTGTAACTCTGACATGGTTTTGAACCTAGGTCACAGCTAAATATTCACTGTTTACTATAGTTTATCATAGATGTGGTATAGTTTTGGTACTAGTATACATAGCAAACATATATATCTGAATCTTATCAGTCAAGACCACTGTCAAAACTGCTGTAATACCATAGGTTATAGTATCATGTAGGCATAGCTTTGTCTCTTAGAAATCTAGTATCAAGTAGATATTTATTTCTCTCTTAGGCAGCTGATATCAAGTAGAATAAGGTCACTAGGTATCAGCTACTCTATCTTAGAGATCTCCTAAGAACTGTATGTCAAAATTAGTGTAAAGTCACTATCTTATAAGCAAAGACCACTTTCAGTACAGGCTTCAACGATACAGATATGGGCGTCAAATAGAAATTGTTTAGTGCATGGGAACACCAGTATCAAGGAGAATCAGTAAGTTCAGTATCTACTACCATATTGTATAGATACTGTAACAATAATGTATCAAAATTGGTACCTAATTAGAACTATACCAGTAAAGACTATATTTAGAACAAGCTGTAACACCACAGATATGGGTGTTAAGTAGATATTTCACAGTGCATTGGAGAGCTGGTATTGGGTAGAATCTATCGTTAGGTATTTACTCCTGCATCCTATCGCTACCTCAAGAATGTGGTATGAAAATTAGCATCTGATTAGAACCTCACAAGTAAAGACTACTTTTACAACAGGCTGTAATACCATTGATGTTGGTGTCAAGTAGACGTTCCTTAGTGCATTGGCAAGCTGGTATTGGGTATAGCATTGTTGCAAAATATTAGGTACTGTAGTTCAGAATTGCTCCAGAAATCTGGTGTCAAACTCAGAGCATAGTCAAAATCTTACTAGCAATGCCGTGTTTCAGAACACACCATAACACCATGGGTATTAGTATCGAGCAGACATTTATAAATGTATGGCAAAGCCGGGGTCAAGTAGGATCAGATTGCCCATCATCAGCTATCGCATCCTAGCGTTGCCTCAGGAATCTGATATTAATGTAAGTGCAGAGGTGGAACTGTACTGGCAAAGACTACTTTCATTCTAATCTGCTGCCACCATGGGTATGGGTATCAAGTAGATATTCCTTAGTATATTACCAAGCTGGTATTGAGTAGATTTAGGTCACCAAGTATCAACCCTGCATCTTAGAGGTATCTGCCGAATCTAGTATCATAGTTATCAGAAATTTAGATTCTCATTAGCAAACTGTCATGGCCACCAGACCAGGGTATAGTGCCAGGAGGTCTTTGGTTACATAGATGGGACCAGGGGTTGGATGGCTGTCTAGTGGTAGAAGGAATTGATTGACTAAGGTTTCAGGTAACCAAATCTCAGAGAAAGTAAGGGAAGATTGTGGCTTTGAGCGAGAACAGGGTTAGGAGTATAGGGTTTTGTTGGTTGAGTATTTTCCTTTGTTATATAAAGAGGTATGCCCCTTGGTGACTTTCTATCTCTACGCAACGTGGTAATTTCCTCTCTACACTGGTACATAGAGATTAAAACTTAGTTTTTTCTTCGTATTGCCAGAACCCATAAATCCTGATCCTAACCCCTGAGACTCTGTCCCTGACCTCCTGGAGTCTTGATACAAACACAACTTATTTGTATATCCATACCAAACTCTTGTCCTACCTACTATAGTGTGCCTTTTACTATCTGCCCTTAACCCTGTATGGATCCTGCACATTATACACGATTGCATTTGCAAGGATCCAACCCATACAACAAGATGTTAACATTGATAGAAGTACCCACCACTGTAACGTGTTCGGGCCAGGCCCTAGTCACATAGCAGTACAATAGAAGCAGATGGCATCTTGAGCAACAAGAAGCGAGTGCTACTTACTAAAGGAGGCTTCGAACGGCGTGTAATAGGAGATCAAAGAAGTAACCGTTCAACCAAGTATATTAAGAATACTGTCTGTTGAAGTCTGCTGTTTCCACTGCGGGAATCAGCGGTCTTTAAATACAGCATATCGCTTATCTCCAGTATGAGTGATATTCCACAACCTTATGTGTAACAACGGATAGCACATGAAACAATACAATTATCAAATGATACTGTGAAGCCAAACATGAAACAATGCGTGTATCAACCCATACCACATGAAACAATTCAAGTATCAAATGATACTGTGAACCCAAACATAAAACAACCTAGTACCCGTACCGCTTACACTCCCAAAATAAAATAACAATTTTACCAAATAATATAACCTAATAAAATCCTAATAGTCGGTAAACCCACTATTCTCCTGAATGTCCCCATAGGACTCATCCTCATCATCATCGCTATCCTGCAACAATCTCATATCGCCCTGCATCATCCATTCCACCCTTTCGACCCATCGCTCCAAACACTGCTGGCAGGGTGCTTCGCGCACAAAGCAACCTGATTCCTTGTAGGGTGGTAGGTCATTGTAATTGCGGACATTCTAGTCCTGCCAATCCTCTATTTGGATATCGATCCATCCGCAATCATCACAGTGGTCGACGTAAAATATTTTCCAGTATGCCTCCAGTAGAATGGTTCCATTGCACAGTAGTTCATCAACAATAATGTCTCGTCCCTTGATACTTATTTCTTCATAGAACAACATTTCTTTCTTTTGTAAAGGGTAAAGGTTTGTTTGAGGGTAAAGGTTTTTCTTTTGGTTTCAAGGTACGGAAGTGTGCTTTATTCTCTATGGAGCAGTTTGAGGAATGACGGGTGGTATTTGTCTCGGTGTTGACCTCGCATAGGTGTCGACCTTGCTTAAGCGTTCAGGGGAAGGTGGGTGGTACTTAATTTCAGTTTCTTCCATCTCCATGCACATCTTATATTTTTCTGTACTCAGTCAATATCCACTTCCAACACGGAATATATTGGACACTGTTTCGCCTCACGTCCGTCCCGTTGATTCGCTTGTTATTTCTAGGCATTGGTTGCAAGTATGCATAAGTAGTCCGTGGGTATGGTATCATCAAGGGATAATATCACAGTTTACCAACAGTCTCATTAGCTGATGGTGCAGTCTCTACGGTACTTGCTCATAGTGTGACATCGTAAGGCTGTTGGATAGTATGTTTCTTTCCTTGTTATTTCCAGTACTCGGCCTCGGCCGGCCGGGTTAGGTATGCTCCTTCATCTTCCATGACCCAATTCTCGTCTGCAGTGCTTTTAAAATCACATTGAAAATGGGCTGACCAAAATCCACCTTGTATCTTTTCATCAGTGTCTGGGCGGAGGTGTTGTATTTCCTGCAGGGTTGGGCTCCATGCCACTGTTACATGGTTTATTGTAGGGGGTAGCTCGTCCTTTTGTTTGTTGTCCTCCCACTATTGGTTTACCAGTTCCATCGCATTTTCTAACCCTTCGAGGGGTTTCCAGCCATTTTCTGTTTCCGGATATTGCATCCATTTCTCCAGTAACTGGTCACAGTCATAGCACCTCCTGTGGTCCCATATAACCTCCACCTTCCAGTCTGATTTTTCAATAACCATGATCGGAGGTGGCTTTGCGTAGCTTCTTCCGGGGAAGGCGGTATTGTCATTAAGGAGATATCATTCCATAGTAGATGCGTGGAATGTCCCTTGTCGGTTTCTCTACATTCTGCCGTCCATTTCTACCATGTAGTTTTGCCTATATTCATCATATTCAATTGTCTTGAATGGTCCTTGCCAGCGCGGTTGCAGTTTCTTGCTTCGTCCTGATTCTGTTGCGAAAAGGCTTCCATAAACAAATAATAGGTTACCTTTCCCTATTGGTGTATGGTGTCTGCACCATTTTGCTGCTGTTCTTGTGCTCCAAAATCGCACTAGTTTGATAGTATCAAATGCCATGTTCTAGATTGCTTGGTACCTGTTTAACAATTCGTCGGCGGCCAGTACTGCAGAGTTCTTGAAATCCGCTAGGGCGAGTAGCAGGTAGTTTTTTCCAAAAACAGCTTGATATGTTGACATACCGCGGGTTTCTGACCATCCGGCATTTCAGTATGCTGCCATTTCCGGTATGGCATCAAACCAATTATTTTGTCTTGTATTGACTAGATTGGGAAGAGCTGTTTCTAATTCTCGAATTTTCCTTTCGCCTTGTCTATTCGTTTCATGGTGGCCTGATACCATCTCGATATGCTCCATGCCTAGCAATCGACATAGCTGTCTCCACAAATGTGAGTCAAATCATGGGTCAGCATCGCTCACTAGAGATATTGGGTAGCCATGGGGTGTAAATATTTTGTTGCGTAGAAGTTCCCAGGTTGTTGTTGCCGTCACTTGCTTGGTGGTAGGTACAAGCTATGTGAATCACAAAAACCTTCCCACCGCAACTGGGATTATGTCATATCGCCAGGAGTTATAGAAGGGTACCGCAAAGGCAATGGCTATCGATTCAAAAATTTCTGATGGTAGGACAATTGTCTTAGCCTTTTCTTCTGGTAACTTTGTGGGTTCTTTATTTATCAGGCGGGTGTGGCATTGGGCCACATATGCTCTAAAGTCCAGGGCCATTTGAGGCCAAAAGAGATACCCGGTAGTGTACTGTAAGTTTCGTTCAGAACTGTGGTGCCCTTTGCTGTGGATTTCGCTAATGACGTACTCCCTTAATGTCGCATTTCTGTATGTGGGGCCTTTTGGAATATACAGGCAGTCTTCCCCATATCTGGGTTTTGTGTATCGCATTCCATTTGCAACCTTGTAGGAGGATAAATCTCCTGCGGAGTCCATACTTTTGTTGACTTTTTTCCATATTGGTTCTCTCTGGTATGCTGCAACCATATGTGCTCAGAACGTCTCGACCATTTTATTGATTGTTTATAAGGTATCACCCTCATCTTCTATCTTGCTTCCTCTTGTTGTCCCAGGTTGGTCATCCTCCCTACTGTCTTCCAGGACATCGCAAAGTCCCTGTCGATATTCAAGCATCGATGGGGGTGTCACTGAAACTATCGTTTCATTGCTGAGGCTTTCTAATTGTCCTGCGCGTCTGATAGGTGGTGGGCTATCTGGTCCTGGCATCCGGAATCCCGCTATTGTCTCGTAGGTAATGTCCTCTATCAGTTCCCCCCCTTCGACAGGTGGCGGACTATCTGGTTCTAGCATTTGGAAGGCCAGGGCTTCCGGATTTGGCAGTGCCGTGATTGCATAATATCTGGGCGTCAGCTGCGCAAGGGTGGACGGCCCTTCCCCAGCACTATTTGGTCTTCCGCCAATCGTTTGTTACCATTCCCAGTCATTGATTTAGGGGGACTCCGGAGGGCTTGGGTTAACTTGTGTACTTGGGGGGCTTGGTCCTTCACCAGGAGTATAAGGAGTTGGGTTTCTCCACTGTCTACGATGGTTGTTTGTGAATTTGACCTGGCTTTGATGGTATGGGCAATAACCCACATAACAGTACGAGTAATGCAACATGCTTTGTTGGAGCTCTTCAGGTGGCGTACTTCGCAAGGCACACTGGTCATCCCAATCATTTCCTGTAGTAATTGAGCAGGAGCTATCAGGGGGTATAGGGGCCTCGTTAGGGTACTCAGTGTATGAGTAAGGAGCGGAGGTAGGGGAGATATCTCCTTCAAGTTCCATCGTGTTTGCTTCTTGCTCATAGACTGTGTTATCTGAGATGTCGTTTGCTTCCTTTGTATGATCGTGGAGACAGAGTGGAGTTAAGTCTGATCCTGCCTCATATATCCGAGAAAGCGCATCAGCTAAATAGTTCGTACTTCCTGGTGCGTAGACTATCTGCGCATTGTACCTTCCTAAGGTACTAAGCCATCCAACTTGCTTTCTGCTTGGGTTCTTTGCCGTTCGTAGGTGTGTCAGGGGTTGGTGGTCTGTAACTATTGTAAAGGAATTTCCCATCAGTAAATTGTGGAACCGATTAAGTAGTTCCACTATTGCTCAGGCCTCTTTATCTATGGTTCCATAATTCATCTGTGAGTTGGTGAATTTCCTGCTGTGTAACATGGCTGGTCCAGCCATCTTGTAGGTGGGCCCTTGCCCTACCCATGCCCCTATCCCCAAATCAGAGGCGTCCGTTACTAGCCAAATTGGTTCCTTCCTTCTTATATCTATTTGTCGCATGATTTGGTCATTAATAATTGGCTTTTTTACCATTTCGAATGTGGTCTGATGGGTGGTTGTCCATACGAATTCACCAGTCCCCATTAAGTCCGTTTAATGGTGCTGTCCTGGTGGCATGATGTCAGAGGAACTGGGCCACATAGTTTACTATTCCTAGAAAGTGTTACAATTCTTCTTTCTTTTAGTGCATTTCCCAAACTGCGATAGACGATATTTTCTGGGGGGATGCATGCATTCCTTCACTATCTACTGTGTGTCCTGGAACTTCTAGCCTGTCTGTAAATAGTACTGACTTCCTTTTTCTTGCATAGAATTTTGCCTTCCTGAGTCAGTCACATACCTGCCATATGTACCTTTCATGCTCTTCTGGTGTATCTGAGAATATGAGAATATCATCAATGTATACCCATACAAAGTGATGTAAGAATTCGCTTAGGAGGTCTTCTATTATTCGCAAAAATGTTGCTCATGCATTCATGTCTCCTTGTAGCATTACTTTGCTGACAAATCCTATGAATGAGGTTTTGAATGAGTCGAACGTAACACTGTCCTTGTCAACTCGGGTTTGGAAGTATGCATCGCTCAGGTCAATCTTACTCCTGAATTTTGCTTGTCCAATGCAGTTAAGGATCTGCTAATGGTTGGGGATCGATGGACTATCCATGATCGTGTTATCGTTTCTCACTTCTAGGTCCAACAGGGGGTGGTTCCTTCCATCTGACTTAGGTTGTACAAACATAGGTGCCGCTCTGGGAACCTCCTGTCGTACAATTACTCCAGCTCCTAATATCTTGTTTATCCTGTTCCTGAGTTTCTCCTTGTATGCTTCCGGAAACTCCAACCCTGTGTCCCCACATATGATAAGGGCGTTGTGTCTTTTCAGCAATAGCATTCCAATCAGGACATCGTACTTTGCCAAGTTTCCTACCAACATCTCCAGATATGTCCATTTCTTTTTCCCAATTCCTATTGTCTGCCCACATTTCTTGTGGCTTGAAGAGTGGAAACCTTTCATTGCCAGGTTGACTGTTGTTGATTGGGGTAGGGGTTTGGTTTGTATGCCATGGGTCGAGATAAACGTAGGGCTGATAATGTCACAATCGATTGTTCCTATATCAAACAGTACCTTTGCTGAATGGCCCTCTATGTAGATCATTCCTTCTAGTGCATCACGGGCCCATGTTGTTAGTGCTAGTTGGGTTTGAAGGCTTTCCATTTCTACCAAATTAATTTCCACTTCGTCGTATTCAGTTGCTTCCATGTGGTTTGTGCTAGCCTCTCCCTTAACTGTTTTTTCTTTTCTCTTTTTGGCATAGTAGTCCTTTGCATAGTCCCCCGTTTTTCCGCATTTGAAACATGTCTCTTCATTGTATCGTTTCTGCTTCTCATCTTTCTCTTCTTTCAAATCTTTGCGGTATAGTTTATCCTTCCTTGCATTGTCCCACGATAATGATCCTTTACTGTTCTTCTGCTGCAGTATGTGGGTTCGGTAAATTCCTGTTTCATACAGTATAGCGTCCTTGCGTTCAGCCCGTTTGACTATCTTGTCAACGTAGTTCCCCTCTCCTTCCATGGGTTCTACCTCCTGGCATAGTCTGGGATGCATTGCTTCATACAGTCTTTGTCGCAGCATGTACTGAGATACCGTCTCAGTGGGCCATCGTCCATAATACATTAGAAGATCCGTCACGACTATGGTTATTTTTTCTGTTTTCCTCTTTCAAGTTTGCTGGATATCCTGGAACCTTTTGTATAGTTCTTCCGTGTTTCACAAGGATTGGAATCTGTCTCTCAAGTATCTTATCAAAGTCGTTCTGCGGATATTTTCCCTACCCGCATAGTGGTTCATTGCTTGCTGGTATGCTTCCTCTCCTTTTCCGGTACAGATACTTCCAAAGTATCCTCCACTTCCTTCTTTGCCTTTTTCCACTCCGTGCGGGGCAAGGTATTGCAAAGTGGTTGTTACCCATTGATCAAATGCTTCAGGTTTTAGATCTTTCTTTTCGCTCGAGAACAAGGGCGGTGGCCATAGTTTGATCTTTGGTCCTGTTTGCTTGACCACGGGGTCAGGCGGCGCAGGGGATTTTTCTTTGGACAGATTGTATTCGAACCCTTCGTTGCTGGAGCTGTCATCCGACCAGCTTTCTGAATAGTTGCTGGGGGGCTGGTCTGGCGGTTCCTTTACTCCCGAGTGATGTGATGTTTCTTCGTCGTCGTCTTCCTTCTTAGGTGTGCCGACGGGTAGGCTGTCTTTCTTTGATGGTAGCGCCAGTGTCTTTCCTTTGCTGGGGCTGAGAGGAAAGAGCACAGGAAGGCTGGTTGCTGCCTTTACTAACTCGTCAGTTGATTTGCTAAAGGTCTGCCTGGCCGAATCTCGAGCTAATTGACTTTCTGCTTCATCAATTGAGAAATGCCTCTTTGGGCCTGTTGGTTTCATGGGTTCCCTTCTTTTGGTAAGGCCTTCCCGTGGGACCTGCTTCCCACTTTGAGTCTCTAGTGACGCAATGGTGTCGTATTGGTGGAGCCGAACCTTCTGTGGATCTGCCGCTCCCCACTGCTAGCTTCTTCCTTGTTGGACTTTCGAAGGTTGATAAGACCAGGTTTCGGCAGGCTTCTTAACCACTTGCTGTGGTTAAAAAAATGTAACGTGTTCGGGGCAGGCCCTAGTAATATACCGGTATGATATAGAGCAGATGGCTTCTTGATCAACCAGAAGTGAGGGCTACTTACTAAAGCAGTCTTCGAACGGGGTGTAATAGGCGATCAAGGAAGTAACCGTTCAACTAAGTATATTAGGAATACTGTCTGTCAAAGTCTGCTGTTTCCACTCTGGGAATCAGCAGTCTTTAAATACAGCATATCGCTTATCTCCAGGATGAGCGATATTCCAAAACATTGTCTGTATCAACCGATAGCACATGAACCAATAAAATTATCAAACGATGACCTGAACCTAAACATAAAACAACCTAGTACGCGTACCAGTTACAACTATGGTCTTCGCGGAACTCAACCAAACTGCTAGCCTGTTCAATACACAGCTAGGCAACCTGACCCATGACCAGAGATACAACTATTCTATTCTAATCTATGACTTTCTATTCCAGACTGCACACCTGGCTGCACCTACTGAGTCCCCTGCTAACCAATACCTATAGCAACAACTACATACCATAACTGTAGAACTTTAGATCCTATGACTTACAGGACAAGTGCTTGAAGCCTGCCTTGCCACTACTGAACAAGGCATGACCTCACCCAATGTCACTGTAACATCACTCAACCATGCTATCCCCAATACTCAGGTCGGTTCTGCTACACCCCCAGGGAGTTGTAAGAAAGCTTTATCCAGGACCTGAAATGGCTTGATAGTACCCTGGACAAATACCAACTCTTGGCCATCCAACTTTCTATAAAACTTTGCATGGAGCGCCATGGGTTTGATAATAAACAACACTGCTTGGGATATGCAATTGTTCTCCTAACCAGGTCCACTTTCTTACAGGTACAACACAATATTACTGCTGAAGGTATCAATTATGCTAACAGGGAAGCCCTGTTAGCAGAGCCAGAGCAGGTATGGAGGGATCCAAACCAGGTTCTAATAACAGGAGTGGGAATAAGGGATCCAGCCCCGAAGAAGCGAACCTTTGTGGAGTACCTTACAGACTTCTAGTGCCTGGCCACTGATACCAACTGCAATAATGTGTTCAAGCACGATGCGCTTTACACTGGTATCAGCTCAAAACTCAAAGATGGCCGATAACTATAGCTGACCGTCTGGGAACCCTGATGGCTTATACCAACTTGTTGAAGACTTTGGACAGCAACATCTGGGCCTATGCCACTGACAAAAAATGGCTCCACCTCCACCTCCTGGTGCATGCCTACACGACCCAGACATGATCTGCTACTCCTACTTCCACTACAACCACTGTTACTAGCACTGACTCAGGCCCTGTAGATCTCTCTTCAGGACTACAGACCTTGGCCAATGCCTAGTGGGATGACAGATTGAGAAGAGAACTATGCCTCTATTATTGAGAGCATAGACACATGGCCGGGTAGTGCTCAAATAAGAGACCCCCCCATATGAAGGCTACCAGCACCTTACCCTTTGACCCTCCTGTGGTCCCAGAAGGCATCTACCCACAGTCTGCAAATTCAGAAAACTAGTCATTCTATGGCAGAGTAGAGTACTGACATGGGACACATTAAGTCTTTACCCTGTTTTCTATATCCAGTTTGTCTTTGGATCAAATGGTAAATAGAATTGAAGATAACCAGTTGGTGATTTTCTGTGATATCATAGACAACCAAAACATAATCTATTGCCATGGCCTGATTAACTCTGGAGCAATGAGATATGCTTTTATTATTAAAACCCTTTCTCACCCCTAGTACCAGTCCTTGTCTCAACTGAAAGAATCTACCAGACTTGCAGAAACAGATGGAAGAGCTGTCTTGTAACATGTTCACAACTAGCGTGCTAATCGGATTTTGTGTACGATAGTAATAGGTGGCCCGCTTGCTTAGCAAGAGGTGAGAGCTATGTAGACCAAAAGAGGCTTCGAAGCGGTATAATTGAAGATCAAGAAGTAACCGTTCAACCAAGTATATTAAGGATACTGTCAGTCAAAGTCTACAATTTCCATTGTGGAATCAGTAGTGTTTAAATACAAGTCCTCATCTATCTCCAGTATGAGTCATAATATAAACCTTACAAAGTATCTAGTGATACCTTTGAACATAACAAGTATCAAATGATCCCATGAAATAAAACATAAAACATTCAATGTATTACACAATACCTTTGAAACACAACTAGTATCAAACAATACTGTAAAACGAAACATAAAACATTCAAAGTATCAAGCAATACCTTTAAAACATAACAAGTATCAAATGATACTATAAAATAAAACATAAAATATAACTTAGTACCTGTACCAGCTATAGACCTGCTCTGATGCAATTACTCACCTTACTCAGATAGAATTGACAATCAATGACCACCTAGAAGCACTACGGGCCATTACCACCAAATTGGTTGGGTATCCTTCTACTATTAATATGACTTAGTTGAAACAATATGAGATAATAACCCACTTTGCTGGCAATGCTATTACTTTTGAACCTGACTATTGTTTGTAAAGCTGCATCTCTGACATGACAGACATCCAAGGGTTGAAAGAGAAAATCTCATATTTCTCAAAGTCCATCCTATTCAACAAGCTATAGGGCACAAGGTACTCCTAAAACAAGCAGTCAGAAACATTGTCCTGCCAAAATACCTGGACTTTACGCCCCAGTTCCTGGATAAAGAATACCACTAGTTATCCATACACCGGCCAGACAACTATACAATCCTCTTACTACCAGGCTTTAAACCCCTACTTGGGCTGCTGTACAACCTGTCCCCCACAGAGCTTGAGGGACTGTGGGGTTGGTTCAATGAAATTCATTAGAAAAACTTCATCCAACCATCCATCTCACAGGCACCTTCTCACAAGCTGTTTATCAAAAGAAGAGATGGATTATTGAGATTGTATATGGACCATCAGGCAGTGAAAAACTGGACCATTAAGAATAGTAGCCCACCACTTCTCCTATTAGGAAAGGGCATACAAATCTCAAAAACTTGAATTTCCACCATGATGCATATCTGCAGAGCATACAACCTGGTATGCATAGAGAAAGGGAAAGAGTGGAAAACTGCTCTCTTGACTTACTATAGCCTGTTCCAGTCCAAGGTTTTCCCATTTGGCACCACCAATGCCACTGCTACCTTCCAAGCATATATCAACTATACCCTACACCCAAGCTTGTACCCCTTCGGTACCTAGTACCTGGACCATATTCTAATTGATAGTGAGACTGAAGAAGAGCATGTCGACCACATTTGCCAAGTTCTGAGAGCCCTGACTGATACCGAGTTAGAAGTCAAGACCCAAAAGTGGGAATTCCATGTGTGCCAACTCCAGTACCTTGCATTCATCATCATGACCCTAGGGATCCATATGGACAATACCAAAGTGGAAACCATTATTGCCTGACATATACCGGAATAGGTACGAGATGTGTATGCTTTCTTATGATTTGGCAACTTCCAACATCATTTTATCAATGCATATTCCCATCTTGGCCAACCTCTGGCTGAATCCACCAAGAAGGAGCAGCCTTGGATCTTGACCCCTGAATGCTAGTAGGCCTTTGAAAGGCTCCAAACTGACTTCACCACTGCCCCTGTCCTGTCATGTTTCAATTTCTTCAAGGAAGTGATCCTTGAAATAGACACTTCGGAGTTTGTATCTGCAGGAGTTATGTCACAATGTGATGAGGAAGGAGCTCCTCAGCCTGTAGTCTTCTGTTCTACTCTTGAAAGCAGACATAGCCGAATATGACCATGATACATGTGACAAGGAGCTCATGGCTCTGGTCTACACTTTCAAGGAGTGGAAACATTAGCTAATCGACTACAAAGTCAGAATCCTGACCAACCATTCTAACCGGAAACACTTCACCACCAAATATCTCTTGAATGGTAGATAAGCCCTATAGTCAGAGTTCCTTAAGTAATTCAAGTCTGATAGCAAGTAACTGCCAGGGAAGTTCAGCAGCAAAGCAGACACCTTAACCCCAATCCAAGGACTGATGGAGGAAACCGAGCAGTGAAGAGAAGACCTCAGGAAGGTAGTATTGAAGCCCAATGCTATAGGTTTATTGGTGAACATCATACTCCCCTGAAAGTGATTTGGCACAAGGCATATGATGGTGACCCAACTCCCAGGTAGATCCTGAAAGGTTTGGAATAAGGAGACTGTTACTCTTGTCTCATCTCCCAGTGAAGTACTGGAGAGATGACAACTGACTGCTATTCTATAACTGTCTATATGTCCCTCTATGAAATGCTGCAGTTGGAAACGATCCGAGAAGCTCATAACTGTCTTGCTGCCAGACACCCTGGAAGGGCCAAGACCCATGAGTTAGTGTCATGTCACTTTCACTAGCTGGGCATGTAACAGGATATTGGTTACCTTGTGAAGAACTACCACATTTGCCAACGTAGCCACACCTTGCATCTAGACTTCGTTAGAGAGCCCTGTTTCTGACGAATGGAGCGTGAAGAGTAGATTATTAACTGCATGTTAAAAATAAAATCGTCCAAATGGGACCAAAACTGATTGAGATCATGCTCTTTAAAGTTGAACAACTACAAATCACTCTAGCTCTGTCACTTTCAGTCCAATTTGGATGATTCTTTTCCCCGTTAATCAGAATAACCTTGGTTATTTTCTTTCCACTCATCAGAAACGGGGCTCCATAATAAAGCATACTTGCCTCATGCCCCCTTTAGTGTACTACACTCCATCCTGATTCCTTACAAGCCTCTGGAACATGTATCTATAGGTTTGTAACTAGTCTGCCTTGGAGTCAGGAACATGATGCAATCTTAGTCATGGTTGACTGGCTGACCTGGATGCGCCACTTGACCTCCTACCATACCACTATCAATGCTGTGACATTGGCCGAATTGTACAGATCTTGGACAAAAGTGATCATTGCCATATTTAACAATGTGCCTACCTGCCTACCACTCAGGATTACCAAACTGCCACATAATATCAGATCTCTACAGAACTACAAAAAAAGTTGTAAATACATAGAATAAATATAATAAGTAAAAACTATCAATTTAATATTTCATATATCACCCTTTTGCCTTAAGATCTCCATCAATCTTCCTCGAAGTACCTTGTACTAATCTTTCAAACAAAGAGTCTAGTATTAACTCCCCACAATGAATAAGGGCATCCTCCATCAGAGTCTTTATTCTCTCTGCTGATGTAGTATCTGCAGCCAATCGAGCATAATGTTCCTGATAAAGCTTCTCAAGATATACCCAAATATGCTCAATGGGGTTAAGATCTGGTAAATATGGAGGCCAATCCTCCAACACTTCTACCTCATTCTCCTTCAATTATGCTATTGTAAGCCTAGTAGTATATACTCTGGTATTATCTTGGATAAAGATTGGCCTAATACCCATTTCTCTCAATTCCTCTAAAAAATCAAGCAAAGAAAGGTCCAAAGTTCTAAAATATGCTCTTGAATCCACCTTACCCCCTCCTAGTACCCACATCCTATTACATGTTCCCTTCAATCCTTCAGCAAAACAGGCTTATACTATCTGTTTAACATCTTCAGACTTCCGCACTCTATTCACAGTCTGAACGCTATTTTTTCTTGAATGTTCTGAGGACCCATTGAACTGCTAGATCTGTAGATTTCTCCATACTACATTCCTTACTTCAGACCACTCTCCTCTATTGTGCAATTGTCCAGCACCTATTCTTAAGGCATTATACATATCTTCTTCTTACCAGAATAGGTATTAACTCTGGTCTCTCAGCTTTTATATGCTTATAAATACCACGTTCTGCAAGTCTTTTCTTAATAGTCTGGATTGAAACAACAGTAGCAAAATCTCAGCAAAGTAGTATTTCTCAGTTGAGGCATGAGAGAATAACTAAATAAAAGCTACTTCAGGTAGTAATCTTTTGCACTGTGCCAGTTCTGGTGTGTGTGAAAATTGCACCTGTGTTCTGGTATTGTTGGAAGGCAGAAGAAGGTATAGAAGGTAGCATTTTTACTCAGAGTGATATCTCGATAAAACTTGTTTCAACCTCTCTTATCCCTATTGCTCTCTAATGGGTAGACTCTGGCTACTCTTTTCTCCCTACTCTCTTCCTGTGAAACCCTTTTTTGATTGCAGTATCTCATAATATTATGGCTGTAGTTGTAGTTGTTCTTATACAGTTAGTTGCATCACCAATAATGACCTTTGTTACTGAACTTTACCCCCACCATATTTGCAAACACCATGGTCTTCCTGCAACTATCACCTCCAATGGCAGTACCCAGTTTGCCTCAGAGTTCTGGAAGATAGTCTGGAATTGCCTGCTGAGGACTCAGAAGCGTTCTACCGCATTCTGTCCCCAGACTAATGGCCAGGCCCAGAGAGAAAACACTATTATTGCACAATACCTATGGGCCTATATCAATACCAGCAGGCATACTGGTCACTATACCTACCAATAGCTTGGTTTACCACCAACAACTATATCTCTGAGTCTACTAGCCCTTCTTCATTCTTTGCTCTCTGTGGTTCTGACACCTGTATGTACTTCTTAGAGACTCCTAAGGGACATTCAGAGAAATATGAGGCCAGAGAATTCACACAACACATATGTGACATACATGCCCACCTCTGTTCTGAGATTGCTTACACCCAAGACTGTCAACAGGAGTACACTGATTGAGGATACCTGCCACATCCCCACTTCTGGGTTGGTAACCTAATATAGCTCCATGCTAAGAAAATGCAGAGTGGTTGACCCTCTCAGAAACTAGACGATAAACACTTTAGCCTCTATCTGGTAACCATGAAATAGGTACACATGCCTACTGCCCCAATCTCCCTACTGCTATACAGATACATGACATTCTCCATATTTCACTCCTTGACCTTCCCCATCACTGCCCCTACCACAACAGATTGTACGACTCCCACTGCTGGTAGACGTCAATAGTGACAAAGAATGGCATGTGGAACAGATAGAGAATGCTGAGATGGTTCAGCACTATCCATGATATCTAGTGCCATGGGGAGGGTCTAATGAACTTACATATGAATGAGCTACAACTGACAATAGATTGAGAGAAATAAATAAGTTCTATTGCCACTTTCAAATAAGCCAGGCCTACTGAGCAACTAGTAGCAATGTACCTCATAGGACTTTGGTGTACTAGAGGGTAGCTAGTGTCATGACCACCTGACTGGGGTATGATGATATTGGGTTTTTGGTCACATACATGAGAGCAAGGGTTGGACGGTTCCCTAGTAATAGAGGTGATTCATTAACTGAGGGTTTATATAATCAAACCTCATAGAAGGTAATGGAAAATTGCAGCTGTGCAAAGGAAAGGGGTTAGGGGTATTGGGTTTTATAAAAAAAGGATTTTCCTTTATTATATAAGAGGGTGTGCCTCTCAGTGATTTTTTTTCTTTATGCAACCTGGTAATTTCCTGTCTATGTCAATACTTAGGAATTACAACTTTGTTTCCTCTTCACATTGCTGAAACCCATGAACTCTGACCCTGACCCCTGATACTCTGACCCTGACCTGCTCAAGCCTTGATACAAATGTAACTTGTTTGTACACCTATACTTAACCATTGTTCTATGTACTATGGTATGACTTAGACTACCAACTCTTAATCCCACACGGACCCTGCCCATTACACAAATACTACTTGCACAATAGACTATAATGCCATAGGTATCAGGATTGTGTAGATCTACCTTAGTCTCCCAGAAGACTAAGATTACAAGCATCCAGCTTGTGTACAAATGCCTCAATCTGCAATCAGGGTATCGTAATATCCAGCATTCAAGATAGTGTTTAAGAGAATACTAAGCTCCTGAGAGGCTTCTTCCTATATGCTAGTAACAGCTATAAGACTGGCAACCATTTTGTAGAAAAGTCTAGTATAGTAGTAAATACAAGAGTAGTTATAGGAACAGATTGACGAGGGTGTCAGATATAGGGGTACTAAGAGGTAGTGATAGAAGTCAGTAGCAGAAAGTCATGAATGATACTCAAGTTCTTAACACCCTTAGGACTCATTTAGGTTGTACAACTACATCTCTACTAATACTGGATGCATACAATATGACCAGTTTAGGTACTCGAGTACAGCATGCAACCAGGTCCAGTGTTCAAACACCAAATATATGAGATATATCTTGATCTAGTGGTCTAGTACAGGATGCACTAAATACATAGGATACAGCATCCGCACAAGCTTGTAATGGGCAGGGTCCATGTGGAGTCAAGGGCAGATAGTCTAAGGCATGCTATAGTAGGTGTAAAGAGAGATAGATACAGGTGTACAAACAAGATGTATTATATCAAGGCTCAAGGGGGTCAGGGTTAGGGTCTCAGGGGTCAGGGTCAGGGTTTATGGGTTGCGGTAACATAAAGAAGATACAAAGTTGTAATTCCTAAGTACAGGTATAAGTAGTAAATTAGTAAGTTGCATAAAGAAAGTAAAACGCAAAGGGGCACATCCCTTTATATGATAAGGAAATCCTCTGCTAACAAATCCCGACACTCCTAATCACTTCCTTACATGTAGCCGCAATCTTCTATCTGGTTCCATAAGGTTCTGTTACATGAAGCCTTGGCTAAGCAACTCTTTTAGCCATAAGGCAACCATCCAAAAATGCACTCTCATATATGCAACTAAAAGCTCAAGGGAGTCCCAACCCAGTCAGGTGGGTGTAACAATTGCCCCACTATATTATACTAAAGTCCCTTGAGGTGTCTGACCAGTACTCAGGAAGGGGGCCTAGCTTACTCAAGTACCAGCACTGGAACTTAACCATAGTTCATAGCCTGTTCAACCTATCTACCAGTTTACATATTGGCTCCTCATACGCTCTCCCATGTAACAGACAACATAGGTAACCCCTCACATCTCCACCATCGACTATCTATTTCACTTGGCATTCCTCCTCCCCATCGACCCTAGTGGTGGTGAAGGCAGTACAACCTGTTCTGAAAGTAGATTGTAGTTATCAAATCCTAGCAGGGACACCTAAAAAGCATTGTGTATCCTTTCAGAGGTGGAAAGATCCAGGTAGTAGGCATAAGTGCCTACCTGAGTAGTTATGGGACAAGAGCCAAAGTGCTTGTCATCACATTTCAGGAATGGGCAACAGGTCCCAATGTTCTTGGAAATTAGTGAGACTGTGTCTCCAACCTAGAAGTGGGGAGCTGGCAGACATCCCCAATCTAGGTATTCCTGTTCTCGATCCTTGGCAGAAGGGATCACAGAATGGAGATGCTCATGTATTTTATTCATTGATTGAGTAAACTTCCCAGCTTCTAGTACTCTACTAGGCATGGCAGGTACCTTCCAGAAATTCATGTAGGAGTTGCACTCATTGTTGGCAAAGAGATAGGATGGCCGTCTGACTCAGATCCATAGTTCCTCGGAGCAAACTTAGCTATAGACAGCCATTGGGACTAGTCACCCTGTTGGTAGTTGATATAGGTATGGAGGTATAGTTCTATCATAGCATTGCCTTATTTGGTCTGACCATCTATCTGGAGTGACAGGTGGTCAACAGTCTTTAGAGCATTAGCAGTCAATCAGATACTGTTTTCCGGAACCCTGGGGAAACCTTGGTTCCACCGTCAGAGTTAACACTAGCTGGGATACCATGATGTTTCTATATATAATCCAGGTACAGCTTGGCACACATTGGAACATCGATAGTAGTGTGACAGCAGACAAGATGATAGACCTTAGTTAGTCTATCTACTAGGACGATGATGGCCTCATAACCCTAACACCGAGAAAAGCCAGTAATGAAATCTGTAGACATGCCTTCCTGAGATTGTCAGGAGTTGGAAGGCAGCATTGCATACCAAAAAGGGCATAACGCAATATGTGTTTTTGTTGCCAGGTGCGGCAGTTTTTTATAAAGTGGCCAATATGCCCAGATATACCTGGCCAGTAGAAACGATAAAATACTAGCCTGAGGGTCTTAGCCCTTGTCGGGTACCCTGTAGTGCGATTGTCATGAGCTTCTTGAATCAGTGGCAACTGTAGGGCCTTCTGGAGAGGCAAGTCTAGATAGACAGGGCATATTATCTAGTTCTATCTCTTCGGTATAGAGCTAGAGATATGAGATGGTTGTGGTAGTCCCCTTGGTCTATGACATTCAGGATCTGCTTTAGGATTGGGTTGGCATCATATGGCTCATGCAAAAGGTCCGCCAGGAGAGACACTCCTATGGGGAGCGTGATGTTCACCAACAAACCTATAGTATGGCGCTTCAACACGGCCTGACTCAGGTGTTCTCTTCCCTACTCTTCTTCGTCCTAAACCAGTTCATGTATTTCAGTTAAGGTGTCCACATTTCTGGTAATCTTTTCCCACCAGTACTCAATATCATAGTTGCAATGTGTTAGAAACTCTGGCCAGTAGGCTTGTCTACAGTTCAAGAGGTGTTTGGTAACCAAGTGTTTCAAGTTGGGGTGGTTGTTCAGAATTATAACTTTGCAGCCGATAACGTAAGATCACCACTTCTCAAGAGGGTGGACTACCGCCATGTACTCTGTGTCCTAGATATCGTAATTGTATTATGCTAGGATATAATTTCAAGAGTAGAAGGCTAGAGGTTGGAGAACTGCTTTCTTGTCATGCTAGGACATATCACCTGCGGATACAATATCTAAATTGTCCGTTTCCATGATCACTCCCTTAAAGAAATCCAAATCGGCCAGGGCCCAGGCTATGGTAAAAGCCTTTTTAGGTTTCTCAAAAGCCTGCTGGCATTCAGAAGTCTAGACAAATAGATGGTGCTTCTTAGTGAGTACTGTAGGAGGTCAGGGGAGATAGGAATAGGCATTGATAAAATAACTATAGAATTTGCCAAATGCTAAGAAAGCATGCATATCCTATATGCATTCCAGTATAGGCTAGGTGATAACAGTTGCTACCATGGTGTTGTCAATATGGACCTCTTGTGTAGTGAAGATGAATACGAGGTACTCGACTTGGCCAGTATGGAATTCGCACTTTTGGAGGTTACCTTCTAACTTGGCATCAGCCTGGGCTCTCAGGACCCATCCAACATGTTCAACATGTTCTTCTTTAGTTTCACTATAGATAAGGATATCATGCAGAGAGGTAGTACAGAACTAGTCTAACCTGGGTATAGGACAGTTTTGATGTATATTTTGAAGGTAGTCGGGATATTGGTAAGAACAAAGAGCATAACCCTAGACTCATGCAAGCTATGTCGGGTCCAGAAGTGGGTTTTCTACTCCTTCTCTTTCATTATGCATCTAGGGTTGTGCACTTCTCAGATATTCTCCTTGGTGAACATCTTGGCCTTTGAGATTTGCATAAAGATTTCTGTTAGGAGAGGTAGCAGTCCATAGTCCTTAATCATCCCCTTTGTTCAGTGGCTGATAGGCTACATATGATCACAAGGATCTATCCTTCCTCTTAATAGACAGGGTGGGGGAAGCTGCTGGCGAGCTGGAGGGTTGGACGAAGTTCTTTTTAAGATTTTCATCAAGCCAACCCCACAGGGCCTACATTTCTAGAGAGGACAGGTTGTATAAGGGCCCAAAAGGTTGTTTGACACCCTGTAGTAAGGGAATAGTGTGGTCCTCTAGTCAGGGTATAATGAGGGTACTCCTAGGAAGATGGATCCTGAGGTTGTAACTGCACCGAACAACTTCAAACTTATCACCAAAAGTTCACCCAGATGTAAGAGTAAAGTAAATGGTGAAACTTAATATCGTTAAGCCTGACACTTCACTCAATTAAGGTCTCAAGAGGTTTAATTGTTGGAGTAGGAGAGTTCTCGCATAGATATTGAAGTGGTCTTATCTTATACCAGAAACTCCCCCATCAGTTTAGTCCAACTATTCAGGCACACCCTTCTCCGCTAAGAGTAGTCCAACACGTCCCCTGGCACACCTGTTGGGCATGGATATATCGACACACACCGGTCCGCGTTCGCCTTATGCAGTTATCATTTCTGCCGCGCATTTCCATTTTGCCCGCCGGAGTGAAAACCTCTTCACATTGGTGTCTTGTCAGTAGCTAACAATCAAGACACCTGATGAACTGGACTATCTATAACACCCTGCCCATGTGCATTGATTCTCTACTCGACCCTGGAAGCTACCATGAGCAGTTTATCTATCTACTATTTACGATTCTCAGGCATCCCCTGTCTTCCACAAGATACAGTAGTTCGGGAGGAGTCCAATAGGTGCTACCCATGACCACCACCTCGGACCCACCTTACCTGTGGTAGGAATTATGCTTTTAGTGTCTCTGCACTTCCCTTTTAGAGCCTATGGTACTAGGGACACTTTCGGGCTTGGTAGGTATAAAACTCCCCTAGTGACCCTGGCACCACCTGAGACTACATTCAGGACCCCCACAGTTAACTCCCGTTAACTCTGTCAGTTTTGGTCCATCTTGCTCTAAACAACGTGGAGGAGGTACTCCACCTTCCACTCTATGCCCCCTTGTATCCTCTGTGAACAGCTTAAGGTTGATCGGACAGCCCCAACGTATATGGTGTTGCAAGCTGGTCTCCAAAAATGCCTCTTTGATAGACTGCACACAACTACACAGCCGTTTACCCATGATGTCTGGGCCTCAAGATAGGGCCGGACGGGTATGATAGGAATAATGTCTCCAATTTACAACCTCTTCGGAGCTGTGTAGCCCACCCAATCGCATCTCCCAGAATCCCAGATTCCAGTATTATGTATGGCTTCGTGTGACAAACATTCCAGTCTATTTTTTCTGAACTTCCTGAGTGACTGCGTATTGAAGGGTAGGGTAACTCAGGACTTTGGACCGGGTAAGCCCAGCCCCAGGGTAGGGTAACCTGGTCCTGAGGGTAGGGTAACCTCGTCTAGCGGGCAAGATGACTTTTCCCTATTACTCTGTCTATTCCGTCGCCGGAGATAGATACTTCTAACCTTTCTCCAGTTACCCAGCTTAGCAGAGTAACCGCCCTTTCAGAGGTCCCTAGGTATGCTGACACCGCTCCCGGGTGTAGCCAGGTACCTACGTACCTTACCAGCCCATTCTGTTCATCTCGGAGCGTGCGCTATTGGGTCTCTGTTGGTCAAGTACTTACTTGCTTGCCAGTTCCTACCAGTTCGCCTCCTGGCTACCTGTATGGGTGTAGGTTCTGGCTGCCATGGTTCATGTATGCTGGGTCATTACACAGAGTGGGGGTATCTGTTTCTGTTGTTTTCCTGGGAACAAGATGATAAAGTTATAATATTTTGCAAAAACAAATGCTGTGACTTCTTGTTTCTTGAGTACCTTGAGTCCCGAGGCCAGGGCCGGCTGAATGGCATAGGCTTTGAGAAAATATGGCATGCCCTCATCCACTTCTTCAATACCCATTACCCTGAGGGTGCAGTTTTCAAGACAATAGTCCCTTGCAAGAGTGATGGCATTGCTAGCAAACCAGATCATCACGTTATATTATTTCAACCAAGAGATACCAAAGGTCAAGGGCTATTCTCCTTGTTTGGTGATAAAAGCCAGCAATGCTTTTAGGTGCTATTGATCTTTAATACCATTGAGGTCCGGTGGATGATTGCACAGGAACCAATCAATCTTCTATCTATTACCATTAATTGGATGGTTTCTTTTAGTTCAAACAAGGGGGCAGTGATAACCATGAGCAAAGTCTTTATCCATAAATGCATATATAGTTGCTCCAAAGTTAATGAAGGTCACGCTCCGTCTCCGTTACAACTCCGGTCATTGAAAAAGATTTCCTAATCGGGAACGACTCAACACTAGAGAACTATCACCACAACTACAGGTCTCGCACCCCCCCTCTGGGGGGTGCTAGACCACTTCTGTTCCTCCCTCGCTTGGCCAGGCATTACCTATGGCCTCT
>PYWC01000003.1:1570910-1602483 GCA_003182015.1 Tuber magnatum | reverse complement strand
AAAAAAAAAAAAAAAAAAAAAAGTTAATGAAGGTGTGGGAATAAATTATGTTTTAGTTATCTATAATATCACAGGTGATCACCAAGTAGTTATTCTCAATTCTATTTTCCACTTGCTCCTAAGACAAACTAGATATTGATAAACAAGGAAAAGATATAATATATCCCATGTTAGTGCTATCTTCTACACATGTGATACCCAGTTTTCCGACTGCGCAGTCTTAGGGCTAGTGCTCTCAGGGATGACAAGAGGGTCAAAAGATGAGGTGCTGGTGGCTTGCATACAGCAGGGTCTCATATTCAGGTACTGTCTGGCTATATGCCCATACCCTCTACAATGGAGGCATAGTCCCCTTCTTATCTTACCATCCCGATATCGGTCAGACAAGGTTCATCGTCCCCTGAAGAGGTCCAAGGAACCCGAGGCCGTACCCATAGCTGTGGGGATGGCGGGAGCCGGAGTTGAGGGTTGGGGTTGAGTGGTAGCAGGTATGATAGAAAATCAATATATAAAGTATATTTTTACAGATTTAAATTCCTAGATATATAGCCTGTATATAAAATAAAATCATAACCAAATTACTTTATTCTTTTTCCATGGTGGAGTAGTTATTCTATGACAGAGAAAAAGAAAAATGAATTTATTTCCAGATTGATTTTCTCTGATTGCCACCCTTCGAACCTGTTTTCCCGGCTACTACCAAAAAAGCCAATATGTAGATTCTAACAAAACCACACTCATATGTACTATATTAGATCTAGATATTTATAATTTATTTTTCATTTTGTATAACACTATTGTATACTTTTCAATAGTAGCAATACATTCTGTATAAAAATATTCAAGTAACTCTACATATTTATAAAATTATAGTCCTTTAAACTGTAGTTGAGTTCAACTTGTCGATTATGGAATTTTAATTAGATAAGTCAACCTGAAACCAGTCCAACAATACTTTTTTCACCCATCTGGTACTCGATGTTTCTCTAAGCCTGATAGCATACTAGAGAATCACAAATAAAAACTAAACCCTGTGGCATGCGCTAGGTACTAGTAGACAAATTTCCTTCCCTGGTGAGAAACATGGCAAAAAAGGAAAAAGGAGAGTTGTCCAGCCTCTCTTGAAAGACAAAGGAACAAAAAACGAAAGAATACCAGACCTTACCAGAGGAGGCAATTCGGACAAGATAGCACACGCTTCAATTATATGAGATTTTATAGCATCGTAGGAACCTTTCACGTCAGCTTCACCCCTCCCCTCGTGCGGCCTCACTATCATCCATCTTTCGTTTCTCATCGCCACCCCTTCCCGGCTTCCCCCGTGAGTGAAGGAGATCTTCCGTATCCCAGCAAGGTGACATGTCTGTGGTTACATAAACTCAACCATGCCGCTCTCCCCCATAATCCTGTCGGGGCTAGCCCTGGCCAAAATAGTTGCATTGTTTTTTTTTTGTTTTTTCCCTCTTTCCCATTTTTTCGTCTGCCCCTGCGGCACTGCGTGCGCACTACTCATTACTCGAGTAGGAGTACGCACAAGGCGAGCGGCCCTTTTGCTGTTGTTTGTCTCACCTCATTGGAGGTAATACCGGGTATTCTCATACACGAGGAAGGTGATGCAAGTGGACGGCAATACCCGTGCTAGGTTTGGCGCCAACCTAACAGAGTAAAAAGAACAAAATATTTTAGTCAAAAAAAGCTCACTCTAAAAACGCGTCAAGTTTATTCGAGTCTCAGGTCAAACCGGGACATTGGGGTGTGCTACCGCACACAGTGAAGACGAAAAATTGCTTTTTCCCCACCCTTTTGGAACGTCAAGGTCCTTGACCGGGTTTCCTTCGATTTAGGGCGGGGGCGTGAATGAGGCTTGAGGTGAGTGATGAGAAAAAAAAACATGCAAGAAAAAAGCAACAAAGACATCGGGATCCAAATAGATCCAGGGATGTTCCTTGTTGGACATTCTTTACCCATGCAGAATGGGGAAGCCCATATACCTTGCTGGCAGTTGGGAATGCAATCGGGAAATAGTGGCATGAGAGACAATGAGAAACTTACCCTTTGTAAAAGCCGGTGAGCCCCTCCCTCCTCCAAATCTTCACGACAGCGTCCCGAGCGGATGAGTATACAGCATCGGCATCATATGTCTGCATCCTAGTCTGCACAACCCTGTAGGGATATATTATCGACCCTGAAAGTATCTTTGATGCAGCCGACAAGGTCAGAAAGTCAATGTTACTCAGTACTCCTCCAACCTTCTCGCTACTTCCATCTCCACCTCCGTCGCCAAGGCTGTTATTGCGTTCACGAAGGCGCCTCCTCCACAACTTCAGCTCCTCGTAGAACATGAATTGCAGCGCTCCCTGGCCAACTCCGCAGAGCGCAGGCACCAAACCACGGAATAATCCTCGTGCACCCTCATCGCGTAGGATGGTTCGTAAGCCGTCAGTCAGACCCAAGTAAGCCCCAGGAACCGACCGACCCGAAGAGAGCATCCGCGTCTTGACCACCCAGAATGGATTCGTGAAAATTGCGGCTAGGACACCGGCAGTCCCGGAAGATAGTAGGTAATCGATTGGAGAGGGGCCCCCTCGTTTGTGATTCGTTACTTTCGATTTGATCTCGCCATACCTTTATCGCTCACCACACCCGGCCGCATTTGAGTCACAATCAGGAACCAAACCTTCAAAAACAGAAAGGGAATGAGCGAGAAAAAAAAAGACAACAGGGTCACACTGGTTGTGAAGATGCATATTTGATTTCGCACCAGTGACAGAATCTTGTGGCAAGACGAGACATACAGCATGAAAAACAAGCCCCAGCTCGTCATGTTACCCGCCAGGTTTGGTGAGAAGCCCCGATAAAGCGCGCCCCTCCCCTCGTTTGCAACAACATTGCGAGCTATCCTCCAGGCTGCTCCAAGCTTTGGCCTTCTGCTTTCCCTGTCCACTGCTCCGAGGTGTTCCATAAATTAGAACGAGCCAATTCAAGTGTTTGACCGAATGCTGCAGCGGGGAAGAGGGGAGAGAAGGGGGAGCAGCAACAAGGCTTACCTTGTAATCTAACTTTGACGAGATCTAATGGGTGAGCAACGAGCGTTGATAGGAACCCAGCTGTGAAACCAGCGATTGTCTCCACCAGAACGGGGGGTATCCCATTCTGGCGTTCCTTCATGAAGAATAGTAAGATAGCGAGGGAGGGAAAGAGAGAAGGGGGGAAAAGCGAAGTAGAGATAGAGAGGGCGTGGGGGGATTTTGTTCTCTGATGATGAATTGTTTGGTTGATGAATGTTTTTAGTTTTGAGCCTCACACGTGGGATGTGTAAGGGGCATCCCTTCGGCAGTGGGAGAGCACGAAGAGGGAAAGGGGAACAAAGAAAAAAAAGAAAAAAATCAAGCCTATCGTACAAGTACTGTGCTTTCACACTATGAAAGAAGTACCGGTACGGTATTATATTGTTAACTCCCTTGGTACAGGATGTACCCAGCGTAACGGTATGTCATGTTTAGATTTTGTAACTTGTGTACTTTACAGTCCGTAACGTGCCTTGCCATGTCTGGTCAGGGTGGGTGGTTTGTTTTTCGGGCAGAACGATAAAATCGATAGATTGAAAAAAAAAAAAAAAGACCCCGTCATCAATCTAATATATCGACCTTACAGGTCATCACAACACAAAAGGATACAGGGAAATTCCTTAATCGCCATAGTGGCTACTGTATCCTTTCCTGAGGAAAAGTGGGGTAAGTTGGAGTGGATTTCTACAATAACTAGTAGCTTCAATCATTACTGTAGCAAAGCTCGAAACCCGGCGTTAGTTTTAACAACCTGAACATGCCCACCCTCATGATTGCTGGCTCCCACCATCCGCTCCCAATATTGTATCCTTCTACGCCAGAGGAGATATCAAGCTGAGAGATTCAGCGCGTCAGCACCTGTTGTTTCCGCAGTATCTGCCAGGAAACAGAGACGCTTACCGAATCAATGAAGGTTTCGGCGTGCTGCATGAGTAACCTATACGCCCAAATGTGAAATCCACAGTCAGCGGCCTCGATTCCTAGACAATCACCAAATCGATGGGCGTCATTTATTCCACATCAGGCCAGCGGAAGGATGGTAATACCGAGGTAAAGCACAAACGGTAGGTAACCACTATCGCGGAAAAAATCCAATATAAGCAGCAATCCAACCTTCAAGAATGCTGCCACAGCAGCACGGTGAAGGGGAGGGGGAAGACGAACTAATGCAATGCCACTCGAGAGATTTCGAGAACCTTGGAGATTCGCTCCTATTACAATCGCATTAGAAGCTTAAGTTTGTTTCTCCCTCATGTGGAGCGGGGGATAAAAGTCTTCGTACCTTGGACTCCTCAGAAAGTTGCATGATGTGGTAAATCGACCGATGAGAACGGGTCTTGCTCGCTTGACTGTCGTCCATTATTGTCAGCAGGTCGAACGGGGAGAGTGGTGAATACGGAATTGGAGGGTGAGAAACCAAGATGATTCCAGATGGGAAGTGGACAGCCTGGTGAATTAGGGAGGGGGTTAGATGGGAGGTGGTGGGGAGGCAATGGGGTTGGGGGTGTGATACTAACGGAAAACAAAGCCTGCGATTGATTTTTTTTTTGATTGAGGTGCGGTGATAGTGACGAGTGTTGCGATACGGAAAAGGGCTGGAAACAAAAATAAAAAATAAAAGAAAAGAGTTAAATTTCTTGGTGACTAATCCACTTAGCGCTGCTTTTCTGATGCAACTGTCACTCAACTTAGCACAGGTGATATCGCAGGATAGGAGTGACGGTTCACGACTCTACTTTCCGGCCTGCGGTATAAATATTATGGGGCGGCTTCTGATAGGAATACTAGGACCGTGCCAGGCCTTATATGAGCCCTACACATATAAAAACGTATGATAGTGGTAAGCTAGCCATAGCTAAGTGCATAGGAGACAGCTAAGCATCGCCCATGCTACCGTATTAACTCTCCTAAGAGAACGGTGCACTGGTGGGTTAATTTAAGATAAAAGCTTACCTCATTGATATTACAATAATACAGTCTGTCCAATATCAGCAGAAGTTGGAGAAGATATTAGAAGTCAAAAGCTAGGTCCTAGATAATTAGAAGAAAAAAATCTATATATTCTTGGTCTTCTATAAACTATTGAGCTCAAATCTTAATATTCTAGTATTATGATGAAAGACTTTATTGCTATTCTTATTTAAAAGAAGTAACTTGGAATTCTCTATCTCAGAATTTATATTTATTATAAACTACTTCAATTTTCCTAGTTCTTAATATTTTAAAACCTGAAGTATTATATTTAAATTATATGAAAGATATTGCTAAGTATCAACTACTATCAATTAGTAGAGAAAGGTATACAATTTGTTAGATAGTAGCTAGTTTTAAGAACAACAAAGTCTGGCTAGGATCACAATGGTTGACAAAGTGATTGCTAGGAAGGCTCACTAAGTTTTAGTGTAAGAAAGAAGTAATGTTTGTATTATATAATGAATATATTAATAAGATCACTTCACCATCACTGAGAATATTTTAAAAGTTTGAAAGGTACTTTGATATTTATATTCCACATCTGAGTAGTTACAACTTATCTAATCCTCTCAACATATCTCTTGTTTTCTTAGCATAAACTTCATAGACCCTAATAGTCTCCATTCCACTTCACTTTATCCTATCTAGACCTCTATTTATCTTCAGGAGAGTGTTTCTACCTCTCTCCCATCAGAGTCCTTGTTTCTATAGTTACCTAATCAACCTTACCATACCATTAGAAAGAGGTTACTGGTCCTTTCTCTGCATACAGAGTGATCAGCTTAGATGACAACCTTAACAATAAAGTTGAATTTCTAATCCTTTTGAATTAATATCAGTATGGGCAATTTTTTCTTTATTACACCAATGGCAGATATATTAGTACTTATAACTAGTTTCTAGCTATATAGCTCTTACTAATTCTTCTAGTTAGACTGGTTCTCTTCTGTCAAGATTGGCTTGTCACTAACAGGCCCTCTTATAACTCTACCTTATTATAGTTCTTGAGCCTGTATGAAGAACCATCTGTTAGATATTATTATCTTATTAGGATTTCTTTCATGCATGTTTTCACAACCAATCAACAGAAATACTCAATATGATCTTGGTACCATAGTTGCAAATTTCCTCTTAGGGATTCAATAATAATTCCTTAGTTATATAGTTTGTTTCCTATAGAGTAAGAGATCTTACCTTACTGTTATCGGTAGTAAAGAGATGTTTGCTTGTTCTAAATATAACAGTGTAATCCAGAATCAACTATATGATCTTATACCAATTATCCCATGACTTGTTCTTATACTTAGCTTGTTTGTCTTATGTATAATATAATTTAATATAATTACATAACAATGATTTATTTGATAAGACTAAATTTATTTTATACTTTTCTAATAGTCCTTTTTATTGTAATTTCCTATTGACTAATTTTCAAAAAGTTTTCTTTAATTATTTCTCATAAGCTATTGCTATAGTTAATATATATTAATATAAGAACTAGACTAAAGTTTTGGTATTGTGTAATGTATCTAAAATGTATACCACTGGCATTGTACAATGTAATATCTTATATAATCAGGGTAAGATGTCTTTACTGTTGAATCTTTATAAGAGACAATCTTTAGATTTTGGATTTCTGGTATTAGTGGCTTTATTTACAAGATATTATCATGATAGATTTATAAATTATTCTCTTTAGATTCTACTACAAGTTACTAATACAACAACATGAAGTATAGCTTTGATGTACAAGATTTTCATATTCCTCAGATCTATAAACCATACTAGATCTATAGCCTTCCATGATCGGTACTGTTCAAGCCCAGTATTTTCAAATTAATTGGTCTAATACACCAGCCAGTACTTCTGATACCAAAGTATTCAGAGATTTAAAATCATATTCACCATTTTTTCAGGTATACCTCTTTGCTGCTTCCTTATAATACTCAATAAAATTAAGCTTACAGTAAAATACTAAATAGAAGATAACTTCATGGCCTGCGTCAATAAGTACTTGCTCAAGCTAAGTTCTTAGACTTCGAAAGTCTGGCTGAGCCATGAGGAGTGTGTAGGCACAACAACTACCACCATCTAAACAGCAAGGATTTAGTATGATTGACTTTTATATACTAGACTGTATTGTGCATTATATTAAGAAGAAACCTGGGCTCAGTGGCCATAGGCTATATTCTTCAAATGCAAGTAATAGCCCTGTTAGAATTCTACTTGTCAGTACTATGGACTGTATAAAGCCACTATTGGGATAACTAGAATCAACAATATAGATATTTCATATAGACTTTGCAATTTTTTCCACTAAGGTGTAAATTCATTTCTAAAATGTGTGGTATATCATTAGTATACTTTAGGTGTGATCAGGTAATGTTGAATGCAAAAAGTACCTTGCAGCTAGGAAACTGTGTCTTGAATACTGAAATTGCTTTATTCACAATCCAGTCAAGTAATTTGTCTCTATTCCCCCAATCATTACCCCCACTGGTCATGATAGTACAAGTAGTACCAGATCCAAGTCACCCAATTGGTGTAAGAAAGTCAGAAACAATTAACCTCTGATTATGCCCTTTTTTCTACAGTAGCTTATATACTGAGTTGATCCAAATATAATGTTTTCTATCCTTGGAATTGAAAGTACACTTAACTTGAGTTACTAAAATTAGTGGTTTCACTTCTTCTGAGAGGCACAAAGTATTATGAATCGCATTGAGATTTTTATCACATATCAAAAACCTGTCTTCATCTCCTTTCATGCATCGTAGAATTACATTATTCCTATAACTTTTGATATCCTTATGCTCATAGCCATTATTGTATATGTCTTTTTGACACTCGTTATATTTGAACTCAAAGTTTAGTAAATATTGTGTTGCATTAATAGAACTGATCACTTTTTCTACATCTGGAACAATATTGCCAAATAACCTATTGGCTATAATTTCTTTATCATCAGACTCTGTCATTCTCCAATAGGTTACAACTGCCTTAGCAAGGCCATATGAGGTAAGCTCTATCAATGTCTACTGTTAATATTGTCTTCCATCTTTTTGCACCTATGTGGAAAACATTGAACTTACCATTACTAGCTTTAAGAATTGATAAACTGCCAGTAAGATATTACTGTTATTGAGAAATGATAAAAGCCTGTAATACTATCCTTACCTAGGTTCAGGAATCTTTCACTTCGTAATCCACAAAACCTTATACTGCATAATTCAATCTTGTACACCTCTTCCCTATACCTCTGTATCAGCAACTCTTTGAGTAAGCTCCTTACGTGACATCAATGCTGGCAATTCTCCTCTAGTCCTATTTGCTTCATTCAAAATTGCTTGCTCCTGCTTCAATTGTAGCTTTAAAAACAGGTAGACCTGATTATGCTATAAGAAAGAGAAACAAGTGAGGCAGTTTTTAGCTTTTCTTCTACACTGGAAAACCTTTTTGGTAATAGCCTGGAAAGCATCTTATAAAATCTTTACATATCAAGGCTATACTTTCACATAAAACATATACTACTATGACAATACTTTACAGTCTAACTTAAAAAGATTACCAAGTTTAGATTCTGCATCAATAGGTGGTGCTAGACAAGTATTTTGTGCAACTTCTTCTCTTATAACTTGAACTTGAGATTTAGCTGCTACCTTTACTACACCTTGTTGTTACCAAAGTTTTCCCATCTGAAGTGCACTTGGAATTAGAGGTTTTGGTTACTGATTTCTGTCTCTATTCTAAATATCCCAGTTTGGAATCTTTACTAGATAATTAAACTAGTGTGATTCTAAAAATCTATCTCAATCTGACTTTATCATATTCTTGCTTATCTTACAAGTGCATAGAGAGTATTTGGATGCATGGAACTCGGTTCAGTATTTGCTTATGAACTTCTTGTATATCTTACCTGCAAGTTCAATTCCAGATTCAGAGGAGATAAAGATAGTAGGAAAAGAATTAAAATAGCACTTGAAAATGCAATAATATTATGAAACTAACATTATCCAGAGGTGACTACTTCTAGTAAACCATATACTAGCCAAAAGCAAATTACTGAAATTTATACCCTTAACCCTGATTACATAAGCCATCATATTGTGTAATGTAAGTGGTACATATTTTAGACATATTGCACTATAAGTGTATTCTAAAGTTCTAGAAGATTAAAGTTAGAATCGGTTTTTGTCTTAAAAAGTATGACAGTTTCAGATGTAATGATTTCTATGATACTATAATTTGAGGTTAGTACTATCTGTGATTAATTACTCTATATATCATCTTTATTAGTTAAAAGTTTGATTTTTTAAATTATTAACAAAGCAAGTCAGATTCATTTCAAACTTGTACTACATTAAAATCAGATCCACCAACCCGACTCTGTGAGGTGTTCCTTGTAAATATATGTTTTTGGAAGTCATCAGAGCCATAAATAAGGTGATGTCGATACATATACATTGTCCATAAAACTATCTGATAGTACTTGAGAATTAACTTATTTGTAACCTCTGCTAGTGTAATGGGGGCACCGCAAAGGAGATGGACCCAAATGTTGCAACTGCACTGAACAACTTCAAACTTATCGCCAAAGTGCACACACAAATGTAAGAGTAAAGTAAATGGAAGAACTTAATATCATTAAGCCAAATGCTTCACTCAATTAAGGTCTTGAGATGATGTTGATTGTTGGAGTAGGAGAGTTCTCACATGGATTTGAGTGGTCAGAATTTATACCAGAAACACTGCTATCAGTTTACTCCAACCCTTCGAGTACACCCTTCTCTGCTAAAGGTTATTTAGCACTTCTATGGCACCCCCAGGCATATGCATGTATTGATACATTCCAGTCGGCACCCATCTTATGCGGTTGAGGTTCTGTGATACATTTCAATTATGGCTGCCAGAGCGAAAACCTTTTCACATCACTGTCTTGCTAGTGGCTAACATTCAAGATACCTGAGAGGGCCTACCAATATACAAACAGCTTCCCATATATAGTTCCTCTATACAAGTCTGTGTTGGCTCCTCTAGTCTACACATTCTATCTACTTTTCTCAAAGTAAGAGTCTATGGAGACTTCTACAGTAAGATGTCCAGTGAGGTAGTCTAATGGGCGCTCCCCATGACCACTACACTCGAAACTACCATATTTATGATAAGAATCATACATTTAGTGTCCTCAAACTTCTCTTCGAAAGATTATAGCATAGGGGCATGTTTAGGATTGATAGGTGTAAAACTCTCCTGATCATTCCTACTACCACCTGAGGCTACTTCAAGGACCCAGCTGGTAAGCCTCCAGTATCTCCGTCAGTTTGGGTTTGTTTTTTTCTAAACAACTTGGAGAAGGTACTTTACCTTCTCACCTATGCCTTCACATATATCCTGTGAACAGCTTATAGTTAGACAGACAGCCAGAGCACATGTGCTGTTATAAGCCAATTTGTAAAAGTCCTCTTTTGCTAGATCGTACACAACTACACAACCATTTGCCTATGACACCCAGCCCTCAGGGCGGGACCGGAGGGATATTATAGGAATAATGTCTTCAAGTTACAACTTCTTCAGAGCTGTATGACTCAACCAATAGCATTCTAGAGAATCCCAGATTCGTGGGTTGTATATAGTTTTGAATGATAAATATTGCAGTGAAATTTTCCTAAAGTCTCCAAGAGACTTTGTAGTACAAGATAGGGTAACCCAGGGCCTTTGACAGAGTAACCTGACTCCCATGGTAGGGTAACTAGACTCCCAAGGTGGGATAACTTGCCTGCCTGTCCCTACCTGTTGACTACCTGGTCCCCTGTGTGGGTGTAGGTTCAGATGGCTATAACGCATGTATGCCAGGTCATTACAGCTAGGGCAATAGGTACTAGGCCAAGTACAGTTAGAAATTAATACTTATAGCAAGCGCAAGCACACAACTTAGCTCAACCCTAAAATTATTCAATAAAATCAAGTTTACAGTGATATACAGGATAAAAGATAACCAAATATCCTGCCAGCTCAATTACCTCTTGCAGCTCAACTGTTTGTACCTGAAATTTAGGCACAGTGGACAAAAGTGTGCAAGCGTAATATAATACTGTACTTGCATATTTGTAAACTGTATTCAATTTAGTTATTCCAGGGTTTTTACTTAGAATAGTACCCTAGGCAATGAACTTGTAACCTATAGACCTGAGGCTATGTTCTTTTAAAACCATCTTTAATACTTTTAACTTACCATCAGGTAACATCATTGATTATTGTTGGATTTGACCAAGATTGTTGGATTTTACAATCTATCTATCTCGTATTGGAACCGTATTTTTTCCTCCTAACATAAGATTCCTTTAACTACTGCAAAGTGAATCAGCTGCATAGTTTTAGTGACCTTATGCATCATCAAATGCAAATAAGGCCTGGGAACCTGGATAGGATTTCTCAAACTCTGGAGTAGCTTTATTTGCAGGCTGTTCAAGTAACAATTTGCTATTCCGCCAGGTATCCTCTCTGCCTTGTAAAATCTGACATATTGCTCCACTTCCAAGTCATCCAATTGGTATAAGAAATGTAGAGACATGTAATCCTTGCCCTTCCTGCCCAAAGGACTTTTGTCTTCCTCCATCCAAATATGCTTTCTACAATCATGTGAGTGGAATATAGATTTGTTATATGGAACTAATATAATGGATTTAACTCTAGACTCTGAATCCTGTACGATAGAATATATGTAGCTATCCTACTCGATCATTTATACTTTCAATACTGTGAGCTGTGGGACAAATATAGTGTATTGATAGTTTTGTACATCTGGTCTCTCGTGTCTATGGTTATAGACAGCTTTACAAACTTCACTCTAGTTCTAGCTAAGTTTGATAAGAAAGTTGCAAGCAGAGAGACCTCATGGTATATTTTTTATTTGGTATTGTATCCCTGCTGTCGTATATAATTGGACATATTATAGATTACTGCTTTCTAGATATAATGCAGACACCTCAAGGAAGACGGACCCAAAGGTTGCAACTGCACTGAACAACTACCCACTTATCGCCAAAGGTTCACAGAGAAATATAAGAGTAAAGTAAAGGGTAAAACTTAATATCGTGAAGCTAAACCCTTCACTCAATTAAGGTCCTGAGAGGATGTTGATAGTATTGAAGTAGGAGAGTTCTTATATAGATTTAAGGAGTCAGAATTTATACTAGAAACTCCCCCATCAGTTTACTTCTACTCTTCAAACACAACCTTCTTGGTTAAAGATTGTTTGGTACTTGTTCCCCATCTCCAGGGTTATACGTATGTTGACATATTCTAGTCAGTGACATCCTTATACGGTTCAGTTTCTGCCGTACCCCTCAATTACAGCTGCTGGAGTGAAAACTTCTTTTTGTCAGTGTCTTGCCAGTGGCTAATAGTCAAGACCCCAGGAAGAGCCTAATAAGTTATAAACACCTTCCTCTACGTAGTTCATCTATACAAGTCCCTGTTGGCTCCTCTGATATATACATGCTATCTACTTCTATCAAGGCATGGGCCCATGGAGAATGCTACAGTGAGATGTCTTGTGTGGTGATTGAATAGATACTACCTATCACCACTATACCTCAATCCACTTCAGTCATAGTCAGGATCCTTCTTTTAGTGTTCTCAAACTTCTCTCAAAGAGAAGCTACATATAAGAGCATGTTTAGGCTTGATAGGTATAAAACCCTCCCAGTTGTCCCTGTTACCACCTGGGACCACTCCAGGGACCCTGAAGCTTAGCCTCTACTATCTCTATCAGTTCTGGTCTGTTTTGCTCCTGATAACTTAGGGAAAGTACTCAATCTTCTCACCTATACCCCCTAATATATCCTGCAAACACTATATAGTTAGGCAGACAGCTAGAGCATATACAGTGTTATTAGTATATCTGAAAAGGTTCTCTGTTGCTAGATTGCACTCAACTGCACAACCGTTTTGCCCATGATGTCCAGGATTTGAGATGAGGCCAGAGGGCTATAACAGGAAAAATACCTCCAAGTTGCAGCTTTTTGGAAGGTCTATAGCTCAACCAATATTGTCTCAGAGAATCACGGATTTGGGAATTGTACATAATATGGTATGAGAACCATTGTGGTCAACTTTCCCAAAGTTGACGTGAGACTTTATGGTACAAGGTAGAGTGGCTCAGAGCCCTTCACAGGGTAATCTGGCTTCAATACAAGGATGACCAGCCCCCCAAGGTAGGCTAATATAATGACACAGCATATATGGGCTATGGCAGCCAGAACCTACACCCATACAGGTAGCCAGGAGGCGAACTGGTAGGAACCGGCAGGCAAGTAAGTACTGGACCTATGGAGACCCGAGGGCCTGGGCTCCGAGATGAACAGAATTAGTGGGCAGGGTACTTAGGTACCTGGCTACACCCAGGAGAGGTATTAGCATACTTAGGGACCTCTGAAGGGGCGGTTACTCAGCTAAGCCAGGTCCTGGAGAAAGGTCAGAAGTGTCTATCTCCTGTGACAGAATAGACTGGGTAACAGGGAAGAGGCGTCTTGTCGGCTGGACAAGGTTACCCCACCCTCAGAATCAGGTTACTCTGCCCTGGGGCTCAAGTTACCCTGTCCAAAGTCCTGAGCTACCCTACCTTTCAATAGAAAGTCCCTTGGGGAGTTCAGGAAAAATGACCAGAATGTTTGTCACAGGAAGCCCTGCATAATACTGGAATCTGGGGTTCCGGAAGATGCTATTGGGTGAGCTATGCAGCTCCGAAGAAGCTGTAAATTGGAGATATTATTCCTCTCATACTCCTCCGGCCCCGCCTTGAGGCCCGGGCGTCATGGGCAAACGGTTGTGTAATTCTGTGCAGTCAGGCAAAGGGGAATCTTTGGAGACCTGCTGGCAACACTGTATACATCGCTGCCGTCCGGTCCACCACAGGCTGTTCGCAGGGTATACAAGGGGGCATAGGGTGGAGGGTGGAGTACCTCCCCCCAGTTATTTGGAGTAAAACGGACCAAAACTGACAGAGTTAACGGGAGTTAACCATGGGGGTACCACAGGTAGTCCCGGGTGGTGCCGGGGCGACCAGGAGAGTTTTACACCTACCAAGCTCGAATGTGTCCCCAACGCTATAGGCTCTGTAAGGGAAGTGCAAAGAGACTAAAAGCACGATTCCTACTACAGGTAAGGTGGATCCAAGGTAGTGGTCATGGTTAGTGCACATTGGACCACTCCCAGAATACTGTATCCTGTGGAAGACACGAGAAGCCTGAGAATCGTAAATGGTAGATGCACAAACCGCTCACGATAGCTTCCGGGGTCATAGAGATCAATGCATATGGGAAGGGTGTCATAGATAGTCTAGTTCATCAGGAATCTTGACTGTTAGCCACTTACAAGACACCGGTGCAAAGAGGTTTTCACTCCGGCGAGCAAAATGGAAATGCACCGCAGAAACCATAACCATATAAGGTGGATGCCGACTTGAGAGTGCCAACACATGCATGCCTGAAGGGGGTACCAGGAGATGTGTCAGACCACCCTTAGCAGAGAAGGGTGTGCTCAAATAGTTGGAGCAAACTGATGGCCGAGTTTCTAGTGTAAGATAAAACTACTTGAACGTCTATGCGAGAACCCTCCTACTCCAACAATCGATCCTCTCAAGACCTTAATTGAGTGAAGCATCAGGCTTAACGATATTAAGTTTTACTGTTTACCTTACTGTGACATCGGTGTAAACTTTTGGCGATAAGTTCGAAGTTGTTCAGTGCGGTCGCAACCTTGGGATCCATCTTCCTAGGGGTGCCCCCATTACAGCTAATCCTGCCTGGCCATCAGGGTGCCTTTGCTATATTACTCTGCCTACTGCTTCTGTGCAGTTAGACACTTGTATCCTTTGTCCTATTACACAGCCCAATTGGGTAACTTGCCTACCTAAGATCCCTAAGTATACTCACATTGCCTATACCGATGTACTAGATATTCAAATACCTGAGTATCTAGCGTCTTACTTGTTCATAGAGGGACCCAGACCATAAGGTACCTGTGAGGCGAGTAGTTCCTTGCCTGCCTGTTCCTACTAGTTGACTGCCTGGTCACCATGGTGGACATAGATTTATGTTGCTATAACTCATGTATCCAAAGTTGTTATATCACTCTCCTCTTTACCCAGGTTTAATCAGGACTACTAGCAATGTGTTACGGTTTCCCACTACTCGTGTTACTCACGACAGGTAACGACCTTGGTTGGTTCTTCCGAACTACGCTGCACTATGTCCTAGAGCTCCACGAGTCTCTAGGCCCTATCTTAGTATTCTCACGTAAGAATTGGTTTCTCACCAGCGCCAAGAGTATCGGTCTTGGATTTGGTTAATACGATACACATAGTGAACAGGTTCTTGACTCTAGAGCGGATCCGACTAGCGGATAAGATTGGAGTGTAAAGGTTTTTATATTGTAAAGATCGTAAAGTAGTAGATAGGAAATAATAGTGGATGATTGCGTGAAGAGCTAACCTATCTGTGAAAATCCGGCCATTATATAGGCCTCTTCCCGCAACCCTAATCCTGCCCTGATCCTCAAGCGAGGTCAGGTGTAAAATCCATCACATGGCTCTAACAAGTCATGTGCCCAAACATAAAACATTCCATGACCTGTAAGTGACGTCATGTGGGAAAACATAAATCAAATGCAATATAAATAAACCAACCGCCGGACCTACTAACGAGGTCATGCGCGAAACATAAACGAGTCTGCCTTGCCGGTAAGCGTTACGAGCCAGCCTAGACTCTTCCTATGACATCAACCGTATGTCATGTGTGAAATGCAACCAACATAAACGAGCCCCGTGACCTGCTAACGAGGTCATGTGCGCAAAACCAACTTAAACATAAACGAGCCCCATGAATAGACTGGGTAACAGGGAAGAGGCGTCTTGTCGGCTGGACAAGGTTACCCCACCCTCAGAATCAGGTTACTCTGCCCTGGGGCTCAAGTTACCCTGTCCAAAGTCCTGAGCTACCNCAACATGCGGCAGGCCGTCTTCCTTCTCCATCTCTTTGTTTCCCTCAAGAGCGTTTCCATGCTCTTGACTCTCCTCTCCTTCTTTCTTAGCTCTTCCATGAGGGAACTGACCTGCCGCTCTGCCAGTTCCACCCTCACTCTTTCTGCGATTGCCTCTCGTTCCAATCGCGTCTGCCTTTTCTCCCCCTCTTTCTTTTCCCATCATAGTTCCCTGATTTCCATCTTCAGAGCTTCTTCCCGATCCGCACTATGTGTCGCCATCCTCTAGAGGCCCTCCAGGAAGTCGGCTTTGGTCGTAGTGGGACTTGGTCCTTCATTTCCGCTGTGGTTTTGTGGGGATTGTTGTTGGTCCGTCGAGGTCATTTGTTTTTTCTGCCCCCCTTTCTCTCTTCACTTCGTCCCAGAAGTGGGTTCTGGGTATTCGACTAATACCACCCCTTTGGGTTCTGGGGAACCTAGTGGGCTGGTCTTTGGCGGGGTGCGGTGGCTTCAGCGCGGCCAGTAGCCAGAGCTGATCTCGTCGCTTTGGTGCACCTGGCACCCGTCATCGAAACATCCTGCGAAGGATGGGCGGTTGTGTTCTTTCTGTTGTTTGGTAAGTTGTGGGAGTGGTAGATCCGGCATCTTTGTCCATTCCTCGATGCTCTGCTCTTCCTTACTCACATTTCCGTACCCCGGGCTTGTTGGGGTAACCTTCATGGAATCCTTGAATTGCTTCAGGTGCATTGTTGCAGTTAGAGGCGGGGTACCACTCTTGGTCATGTACTGGCAGGTAGTCTGTCCACTTAGCTCAGTACTGGAGTCTACCGTAGTGCAAGCAGGAGTCGATTATCTTATCGAGTTCGTATTTGTCTTCTCCGTCTATGCCAATAGGTGGAGGGGGAAGTTTCTTTTGGGAGGGAAAACAGTTTTCTTGATAGGGTTTGAGAAGGCTGATGTGGAATGTTGGATGAGTCTGTTTTATCGAGGCGGGGAGGGGGAGTCTATATACTTGCGACCAGACCCGTTGGATTATTTTGAATGGTCCAAGTTTCTTGTAGTCCAGGTTCATCGAGGGTCTCGAGGTCCGGATATTGCGTGGTATCAACCACACCTTGTCACCGACCGTAAGATACGGGTCTGGATTCCGGTGCTTATCGCTCTTTACCTTGTGACTCATTTGTGCTAAAGTCATTTCATCTTGTAATATGTCATGTACCCTTATCATAACGTCGGCTTCCATTATCTTCCGCAGCACTTGATATTGTGCCAGGTCGAATGAGGGGTCGTATCCATAGTTCGCAAAGAAGGGTGTGGTCTTTATTGTTCCTTGTTGTCCGTTGTTGTATGCGAATTCTGCCCTGGACAGGAACTCTCTCCAATCGTTCTGCTGACAGTTGACATAGGCTTGCGGATATTGTTCTAATATCGCGTTCGTTCTTTCAGTCTGGCCGTCCGTTTGCGGGTGGAAGGCCATGCTCAAGTTTCTGCTGACACTTGGTTCTCCTGTGATTTCTTTCCATACATCTTATGTGAAGAGGGATCCTCTGTCGGAAGTAATATCTTTCAGTAGGCCATGAAGTCTAATGACCCAGTCTTTAAACAAGTTGAAGAATTATGGTGTCGTCATATCGGTCCTGCAAGGCATAAAGTGCACCATTTTCGTAAGTCGGTCGATAACAACCCATATGGTATCATAACCATTCGATTCGGGTAGTCTGGTGATGAAATCCATAGCAATAGATTGCCATTGTCTTCCTGGGGTTTCGAGCGGTTTGAGAAGCCCCTAGGGTGTGTGATTAATTGTTTTCGTTCATTGACAGATGTCGCAATTCTTCACATATCGTTTAATAGCCTCGTGCATCGACGGCCAGTAGTACGATCATTGAATTAAGGGTGTAGTTTTCGCCATTCCGCCGTGTCCAACTGGTGGAATGTCGTGATTTCTTCTTGTTGTTTCTGTTCGCATGGCTTCTTCGTCCGGGAGTCTTATCTTCTCGTCATACTATAGGTATCCATCTTTTTCCTGGTATAGACTGAGAGCTACACCTTTCATTTGTTTTAGGCCTTCCTTCAAGGCCTTTTTTATCTTGTTGATTTCCTGGTCGCTGGTGGTCTTTCTTTTTATCCATTCTTCATGTCCCTCGTCGTTGCTTGTGGCCCTTGTTATTTCGCTTAGGGATTCGTATCCGCCGTCTTCGTCTTCTTCTTTTGCGAAGTACATCTCTTTAGGGAGGAGTATTCTTTGTCGTTGCGACGGTGTTTCTTCCTTGTCCGTGAAGTCCTCCGTCCTCCGAGTCAATGCGTCTGGCTTTCCTCCTTCTTTTCCTGGTCAGTATTCGATTTGAAGGTGGTATTGCCTTAATGTCTCGCTCCACCTAATCTGTCGTCCATTGAGTTCTTTGGTGGTAGTAAATGCTAGTAGGTTCTTGTGGTCTGTAAGAACGCAGATCGCATGCCGACTTCCCAGCGTGTACTTCCGGCAGTTTTTAACTGCTTGAACAATGGCTAACAGTTCCTCGTCATGAATGTCATAGTTTTGCTCTGCTTTTGACATTGTTTTTGATCGAAATGCGACCGGTCTCCATAATCCATCCTTGCCCTGCTGGGAGAGGATACTGGAGCATACGTAGTTGGATGCGTCCGTTTTGATCATAATGGGTAGCGCGGGGTCAAAGTATCATAATATCGGTGTCCTTGTTAGTCGCTTTCTCATATTGTCGAAAGCTTGTTGTTGCTTTTCTCCACATGCCCATTCGACTCCTTTCTTTGTCGTATCGTAGAGGGGTTTAGCTACTCTGCTAAATCGTTCAATAAGTCACTGCTAGAAGTTGCAGAAGCCCACGAAGCTTTGCACTCCCTTTACACTCTTAGGTGCTTTCCAGTCATCGATAGCCGCCGTTTTGACTAGATCAGTTCGTACTCCTTTCGGGTTAATGATAAATCCGTGGTATTCAACCTCGTTCATATGTAAGTCACATTTTGAAGGTTTTAGTTTGACCTTGGCTTCTCTCATTGCCCGTAGGGCATTCGGTATATCTCGGTGGTGTTGCTCTATGTTGTCCGAATAGCTGAGGATATCGTCCAGGTAGACGATACAACATATGTCCAGGTATTTGCTCAATTTGGAGTTGAGCCATTGTTGGAATGTCGCTGGTGCATTGGATAATCCAAAGTGCATGACTAAATATTCGAATAGTCCGTGTCCCGTCCTGAAAGCTGTTTTCCATTCATCTCCTTTGGCTATCCTTAGGTTGTGATCTGTGTCCTTGATATCCAACTTCGCGTAGTACTTGGCCCATCCTAGTCGGTCCAGCGCTTCGTCGATCAGTGGTAGAGGGTACCTGTCCTTTTGTGATACCGCATTCAGTCCCCGGAAGTCCACACAAAGTCTCAGTTTCCCATCTTTCTTATGGACAAACAGGATGGGTGCCCCCGCTATGGAGGACGATGGTCTGATCTATTGCCTGGCCAGGTTCTGTTGGAGGTATTCGCGCAGTACCTGCAATTCTTCCTCCCTCAATGGGTAGAGTTTCATGAACGGCGCTGCCTTTCCTTCCTCTAACTTGATCTTGTGATCTTCACTCTTGTGTGTAGGAAGATCCGTCTTTCGTTTTCTTCGAATATCCAGAGATAGTCGTGATATTCTTTCGGGACCAGTTGCCTCAGAGTTAATTTCTTCTTCTTGGCTTCTTCCTTCACCGCTAGTCCATTGCCAATTGTTGACGCTTCTGCAATTGTTGGTCCGTCTTCTTCTTCGTCCCATCTGAGGATCCCGGCCTGTTCCGCTCTCCAGTAGAGTTGACCGAAGGCCTGTGCTGATACGAAAGACATGCTTAGGGGTTTCTCTTCTGTCATTTTGGTGAGGGGGTTGTCCTTCGGGCTTCCTGGTCCGGTGCTGCCAAATCCTTCCTCTCCTCTTTTGGTCTTGTCCAGGTCGCGGAACTTCGTGGAGCTCCCTGGTATCAATATTTTCAATAATCATCTGGGCTATGCGATCCCCTTTTTGCATCATATAGTCCTCATCCTTCAGGTTTATTCGTAGAACTTGTACCTCGCCCCTGTAGTCTGCATCAATCACTCCCGCACCTGTGGTAATCCTGTGTCGGGTGGCCATACCACTGCGTATAGCGATTCTTGCATAGGTGCCGTCAGGTAGTTCTACTGCAATTCCTGTTGGTATCATCCTTTGTCCTCTTGCGGGGACCATCGTGTCTTCCGTGCTGTACAGGTCATGACCTGCAGCCTTCTTAGATCCTCGTGTTGGTTTTCTAGCATTCGAGTGTAACACTTGTACCCTTATGCCTTCATCGTGGGGGATCGCATCTTCGTGTTTGGTGTTCATGTGGAGGATCGGCATCCTCAGGTTCTCTCTGATTGCTTGTTCTTCGGGGATCATTTCGCTTGTTGAGGAAGTTTCCAGGCACAACTGCATACATAATTCGCCGTTGAAGTTGATTTGGCCTTGTTCCTAGTCGATATTCGGATTTTGTCGTTTTAGGCAGGCTGTTCCTCGTATCGCACTGTGTTTCCGCAAGTGCGCTACTTGGGACGTCATGGCTTAATGATATGACCCTATCTCTATTACTGCTTGTGCTCTATAGGTAATGGGTCCTGCTTTGCTTCTTTCCCCGTTGACCACGTATATGTCTCTTGGTTTCTTTAGCTTCTTCAGGGGTAGTCCGTGGGTTTCACAGAGGTTTCTGTCGATGAAATCCTTGGTTGCTCCTAAATTGAGCGTCGCCTTTGTTTCTGTCTCTCCGTCTATTGTGCATGGTTTTATCTTAATTATAAGATGTTCGTTGTCGTTCTCGTAACCGTTCATGTTGTTGATTGTTGCCTTATTGTCTTGTTTCGTTGCTGGGGGTGTCATGTTTTTCCTGGTTGATATATGTGCGATGCCAGTGGGTTTGCCTCTTTCCTCGTCCCGCAGACCACTCTTTGCTGAGGACTTTATTCGTTTAAAGTCTCCAGCCCTTCCGCCCTCTCCGTGGCTTCCATTTCTTGGAGTTTGGTCTCCTTTTGTCCACAATCCTCGAGGAAGTGCCCTTTCAGTCTGCATTGGAGGCATGCATTCTCTTTTCTTCTTCTCCAGTGTTCCTGCTCAGACAACTGTCGGAATCGCCTGTTCCTTCTTCCTGCCACGTCGAAGTCTGTCGGGTGTCCTGCTGGTGGCAGTCTTGGTGTGCTGTTTGGTTGGTAGGTCCCGTTGTTGTTGCGCAGCGGGGTCAGGTGCTGTATCCCCTTGGTTTTGTTTTGAGCATATCTAACCATTTTGATTTTGTCTTCTTTGTCGACGGCCCATACTGCGAAGCCTTCTGCCGCTCGATCAGTCTGGTCCGAGCTTATCCAGGCCTCTTGCGGACTTTCATTAGTACCACCCAGGAGATGGCGGTACTCCGTGTCGTCGCCGGATTCCGCTTCAACAGATATCATACAGAACTTGTACCAGTAGCTGGAAAAATTGTCCTTTCCCTGTCTCATCTTCTCCAGTTTGAGCCTTGCCGTCCCCTTGGCATTTCTGTCCCCAAACTGTGCATGGAGGGTTTCTTTAAACTCCTCCCACGAGGCCCATATCCGGTCTCATTTTCCTTCCACATAGGGCATTATCCGTTGCCCAGCCACTTCTCTTAAGAGGGACTCGGCATAGTCCACCTTAATCATGTCTTTTCCAGCTCCGTACCCTTGGACCTTGAAGTACTGTTCGAACTGACTTAGGAACTTTCCCAGTTTTTCGCGGTCTCGCTGATAGAGGTCTGCTTCCTTCGCTTTCAGTCTTAACACCGGGCGGGCGTTAGTGGCCCCCAGGAACCTCCTCATTTGGTCCTCCGTCGTCATTAGGACCTGCGTTGTAGATTCTGTCGGTGGTGCTGGTATTGCCGCGGCGGCCATCCTTCTTGGTCGCAGTGTTCCGTCAGGAGAACTATCTGGGGGTGAAGTTTGTTCAGGTGTAACTTGACTTGCTACTTGTGAGGGTTGGCTTGCTGCTTCGCCTAAGGCATTTCGTACTCGTCCTAGGTCAAGAGTATCATCTGTAAGGTCGATATCTCCTGTGTTGTCTTGGGTGAACTCCAAGTTCTCTGGAGTTGCCGTTCTGCCATCGTCAGGTGTCGCAGGAGACGCAACTAAATGTAACGGTTTGCCACTATTCGTGTTACTCACGACAGGTAATGACCTTGGTTAGTTCTTCCAACCTGCGCTGCACTGTGTCCTAGAGCTCCTTGAGTCTCTAGGCCCTATCTTAGTATTCTCACGTAAGAATCAGTTCCTCACCAGCGCCTAGAGTATCGGTCTTGCATTTGGTTAATACGATCTGCATAGCGGATAGGTTCTTGACTCTAGGGCAGATCCGACCAGCGTATGAGATTGGAGCGTAAAGGTCTTTACATTGTAAAGATCGTAAAGTAGTAGATAGGAAATAATAGTAGATGATTGCATGAAGAGCTAACCTATCTGTGAAAACCCAGCATTTATATAGGCCTCTTCCCGCAACCCTAACCCTGCCCTGATCCTCAAGGGAGGTCAGGTGCAAAATCTATCACATGACTGTAACAAGTTATGCGCACAAACATAAAACATCCCATGACCTCTAAGTGACGTCATGTACGAAAACATAAATCAAACGCAATATAAATAAACCAACCGCCTGGCCTACTAACAAGATCATGCACTAAACATAAACGAGTCTGCCTTGCCGGTAAGCCTTACCATCCAGCCTAGACTCTTCCCATGACATCAACTGTACGTTATGTGCGAAATCCAATCAACATAAATGAGCCCCATGACCTGCTAACGAGGTCATGTGCGTAAAACCAACGTAAACATAAATGAGCCCCATGACCTGCTAATGAGGTCATATGCGTGAAAAAATAATAACTTAACTGTATGATGTCTAAGCGACGTCATATACGAAACCTGTTTCCTTGCTGCCATCACCTGGCTAGCACTCCTCTAGCCAGATCGTGACACCTTGTCTCTTCTTTCGCTAACTTAGTTTTTATGTGACGCTATAGCCCCTCAGTTTCGATGGGTACCTGTTACAGTTTCCCACCACTCGTTGTACTCATGACAGGCAATAAACTTCTTCTTCCCTTCCAAGCTATGCTGAGCTATGTCTAAGTGCTCCTTGAGTCTCCTAGTCCTGTCTTAGTATTCTCCTGTAAGTATTGGTTTCTCCCCAGCGCTGAGAATCTCAGTCTTATATCGCTAAGTTGATCTGCGTAGTGGATATGTGTTTGACACAATGTGTTGCCTGTATAGCGAAAAGGTTTGAAGCATAGAGGTTTTTGTATTGTAAAGAGCGTAAAGTGGTAGATAGGAAATAATAGTGGACAGTTACATGAAGAGCTAACCTATCGGTGAAAACCTACTCTTTATGTAGGCCTCTTTGCGCAACCCTAACCCTGCCCTGATCCTCAAGCGAGATCCGGTGCAAAATCAAGTATAACATCGCATGACTCAATCAAGCCATATGCATAAAATATAAAAGAAACCTATTAACTCTCAATGAGATCATGTGTGCAGCATAAATCCAACTCAAACCTAAATCAACCTACATGACCTACTAATGAGGTCATGCGCGAAATATAAACAACCCATACAACCTACCAAGGAGGTCATGTGTGAAATATAAACCAGTCTGCCTTCCTAGTAAACCTTACCGACCAGCCTAGACTCTCCCCACAATATCAATCCTACGTCATATGCGACATGCGATTTAAACATAAATGAGCCCCATGAGCTACTAATGACGTCATGTGCATAGAACCATAACTTAACCCTATGGCCTCTAAATGAGGTCATGTGTGAAACCAGTTGCTCACTTGTATCATCTGGCTAGCACTCCTATAGCCAGATTGTGATAGTACCTTTGGTGGAAATCCATAATCGCCTGCAAGCTCATCCCCTCTAGCCTCTTCTATGGCTCCCCCAAATTCTCCTCTACTCCGTAGCATTCTCATAATACAAAGTACTGAACAAATATTGCGGAAACTTTTCTCTGCCTCCTTCATACAATTTGCTGTTGACTATGTCCTTGATGACATAGCTTGGCTAATTATCAAGAATATCCAGAGCAGGAACCCTGCCTAGTGCTACTTCTATCTGGATCCTTGCAATATGGCTCTAGTAGTACGATATTGAAAACTGAATAAACAGACCAATAGGCTGGCAATAGGAGTTTATAGGCTTGAGTACCCACCCAACATTTGACCATGAATGGGTCAAATATCGTGTGGTCCAGCTTCTTTATTGAATCCTTTGTGCAAATATTCTCCCAGTTCAATATCATATAGTCCATCTTCTTTGCTTAGACCAGTGTTACATCTTCTAAAGTTATATAGTCCAGAGATGGCCGTCTTTTCCAGTCACACTATTTTCTTAGCCTTTCTTGTGCCCCCTGTACTGTCTCTTGAACTTCTTGCCAGGTTCATTTCTAGTCCTTGACTCACTAGCAGAGCTCACAGTTAGGGTATATTCCCTGATTGTCAGATACTATATCTGACCAGTTTGTCCGTAGATCAAACCCATATTTTATCTCAAATGGGGACAACTTGGGAGATTCTGACATAGAGGTTTTGTAGGCATACTTGGCCAATAGTAACAACAACATCCAGTTTACTGGCTGTTAGGAAATATAACCATGTATATACTGCTCCCATATTCAATCAACCCTTTTAGTTAGTGCATTAGTCTTAGGATAGAAAGCAGTCAAAATATTAAGTTTCACTTGCAACATGTGCATTAGACTCATCCGCAACTTGGATGTGATTCAGATATCACGGTCGCAGATAATAGATTCATGTAGCCTATGAAGGCGTCACATTTGTTTCAGGAATATCAAGGCTAGCTCCTTGATCAGTACCTTAGTCACCAGTAGTATAAAATGTACCATTTTTGAGAACCAATCCAGAATTACCCAAATCTTTGTATACCCCTCTGACTCCAGCAGTACTACAATGAAATCTATTGAAATTTCTGTTTAAGATCTTGTTCAAATATCAAGTGGTTCCATCACACTGAACTTCTTGTACCAGATAGACTTATTCCGTTGATATATATTACTGGTATAGACACTGTCCGTAATGTGCTCATCCATTTTTGGCCAGTAGCAGTTGGCCCTAACTCTAGCAATCATTTAGTAGATCCCAAAGTGCTCTGACAGGTGGGAGTCATATTCTGCCTCAATGATTGTCTGTTTCAATTCCTGACCTGTAGGAACATACTACCTGTTCTTATACAGGAGTAACTGCCTCTCTATTGTGATATACTGGTCAACTTTCTTGTTATCAGCTGCAGTTGCCTTCAAGATCCTTGGGTATTGCAAATCTGGTTTAACTACAGCATGTAATACCTCTAAAAGGCAAGACTATAGCTGAAGCCCTGGACATACTTTTAACACATGTGGATATAAGATGGCCCTATTCCTGGGTAACAACCAACTCTCTTAGAAAAAAAACAGGCTGTAGTTGCAAATCACTCCCCTCTTCAGTGCAGTAGTCTCTACACTATACTAGTACATGAGATTTCACATTCAATTACCCTGTGCAGTAAACTGTCTTGGAGTTGACCTATTGCAGGAACTTTGCTCAACAATGCTGCCCACGCTTTAGGACCTTAGTACTACTAAAGTACTCAAAATTCTGGAGATTTGTATAGATCACCAATTGGTCCTGTACCGATTGCAATAAATGATCCCACTCTTTGAATACTGCTGTGATAGCAGTTATTTCCTTGTCATGGACATTATAATTAACCACCGCTGGCTGGAACATCTTGCTATAATAGCCCACTGGGTGCCATCTCTCATCCTTACAAATCTGGAAGGGTATAGCTCTTAATGCAAAATTACTAGCTTCAGTTTCAAACTTTGTAGGCCTCTCAAGATCAAAATATGCTAGGATATACTCGGACTTGAATCCTTCCTTCAAACCATTGACAGCTAAATTACATGCAGAGGTGCAGTCCTATCTGGCATCCCACTTGGTCAAGTCCGCTAGCGACTTGGCAATCTGGCTGAAGCTCTTGATGAACTGACAGTAGAAGTTCGCAAAGTCCATAAAGCATTATATATCGATCATGTATATCAGTGTTGCTTATTCCCTGATTGTCCCCACCTCTTGTGACAATATAGAGATTTCTATATTGGAGATCCTATGGTCCTGGAAGTCAACTTCCTATTGGTGAAAGCTGGACATTTTGATGCTCAAGCATAATCCTGGCTTTCACAACCTTTCTATCATGTATCTTACTATCATGACTTGCCCTTGCATAGTCTTAATATAGATCTGGATCTCATCCACATACGATATGACTCCTTTATCCACAAGGTCTCTAAATTCCTTGTTGACCATGTTTTAAAAGCTGGCTGGAGTATTATATAGCGTAAAAGACATGATTGCATATTCATAAAGTCTACATCTGTATTGGAATATGGTCTTTTATTTCTCTCCTTCTGCTGTTCTCAGAAGGTAGTAGCCACTCTTCAAGTCCAACTTCACCAACACGATAGCTTTTTTGAATCTATCTTATAACTCATTCATCAAGGGAAGAGAACACTTACTTTTCACTGTACTTTTGTTCAGCCCTCCGTAATCTTTTGCCAACTGTAAGGTACCTGCTAGTTTGAGTAGTAACAGGTTAGGGGCTGTGGAGGAAGAACTGAAACACTGCAGTTTTCCAGTTCTCAGCATTTCCTTACAATACTGATAGTGTGCCTAGAGCTTTCTTTCCGACAATTGGTTGATTGCCCTGAATAGAGGTTATGTTCTGTGTTGCAACTCAATTTATTGAACATATCACAAGTGTTCTGGTAATGCCTCAATCTGTTCTTGACTGCAGATATTCCCATTGCCCTTGTACCTAGTACACAGCTTGAGCATAATGTTATCTCCTTCTTTATCAGAGAATTGGACCATACCCGACAGGCACAAATTATGCAGGTCTTCTGTCACGATCACTTCTTCAGTTATGAAGACTAACCACTACCACTGCTCTGTTAGACAATTGGTCTTACAGAAGTCTGAATGCCAAGTTAGTTTTCCAGTTTTCCAATTGATATCTGAGCTGTTATCCTTTAGCCATAATATTGGTAAGTACCCATCCACCTTTATGTCAGGGATGTCCACAATCTCAAAGTATATCCCATTTTGATAATTGCTTATCCTCATATCCAATGACTGGGTATAGTACTGGCCTGATCCCGAAATGTAGTTGCCACTTACATTGCTTATAGGAACCTGGATCTTTCACCACATACAAGGGATCTGGGTCTCCAGAACCCAGCGGCTTCTAAGTACTGGCCCAGCAGCTCTACTATCACAAGGTTACAGGACTTCCATGCTTACCTGCCATACCTCTATCTTCCAGTCCAGTGTCTCTGACAGGCGAATGGATTTGATGTAGTAGGGTAGACCATCTCACTTGCCCCTCTTTTCTTGTCTCTAGAATTTTGCTATCTCAGATAATTTCTTACTAAATCACTTCTCTTTGAACATAACAGCAGCTACCACAGGTTGGTAAACTTGAATTTTGGGTGCAAAAATCTTAGTCACAGTAGCTAGAGTGTTTACTATTCTGCCAGTAGGATTTTGAGTACTAAATGCTCCAGAGGGAAGCTGGATATAATCTCAATTTATTCATGTCCAGCCTGATATGGATTCAGCTATAAGACAACCATCCCTTCCTGGGACTTGGTAAGCTTTGTCAGATGGACCAGTTCCAATTGAAGTATCTTAGTACTTCTCCAATGTCATGCAGGTCTCACCTTGATACCTATTCCCAACCCCAGGAATCATTTCACAAGAAAAACATAACAATCAGCTAAGAAAATCTTAACAGAAATACTGGAAACAGCTAGTTGATATAAAAAAGTAACATGATTGTAAACTCAAGAGAGAAAACACTACTACTGGGTACAGCCTGAAACTTCTATTCCATCCAAAACCTAAAGAGATTTGGTTAGCTTATGTTTCTCTACTGATAGAGAGGTTCTTATCTTTCTCACTACTTATTTTCATAAGTATCTTTCTATTCACACCCCTAGGACCTACAGTTAAGATCAGACATGTTATATCTTCAGACAGGAGTAGGTTTTTACCTATCCCAAGCCATCAGTGTCAACCTCCATTATTTGAAATGATGACAGGCGGATTTTCAAAACTCACGACTGTGAGTGAGAGGGGGGGGAAGCTCGATATGCTTTCATCTTTGTTCATTTTATCAGACTCACTTACCACAGTTGACCTTTTCAACCTATAAGCCTGTTTGGATAAACTAACTACCAGGGGCATTGCAGTACACTTTATTCAGAAGAGCTCTATCTGCCTATATTTGGTGCACTGGTTATGCTTTCTCCGGTGTTCCATCAAGGTCGACAGGATATTCTTTGTACTATTGCACATTCAGAAGTCACTCGCCTTACCTGTTTCCCCATACCACAATTGGTAGATTTGGTAGACCTCTGGTTCTGCCTATCCAAACCTTTATCTCTTTTGTTAAATTTCCCACAGGTTGATACCGTCTTCCTTCTTCTCCCTTAGTTGAAGCTTATCTGTTGAGCAGATGTCATGGTTGCTAAACCAGGTATTATCTTCCAACCCATATTCTACCTGCCAGAGAAGGTCAAAGTACCAGTTCAGGTCAGTTCATTAGAGCTCCTTGAGTGCCCATGCATTCCTGACCTCTTAGACCTTTCTTGACCATACCTTATCTTGTACTTGGATTGGACCTGTAGACCCTAATTTATATATGTAGTCAATTATCTGGTCCAAGTATTCATCAATATGATACGGTTTTATAACTAAGTCTCACCATGCGAAAAAGGATCGGTCTTACCCTGCTTGGTCTCTACTAAAGCTTAAATCTAGTGTTTTCCAGAATCCCTTCCAGGTTTGCAAGTGGTTACCATCATTAACATGAATACCAGTACACATGGCTAGTTCCTTTCTAATGTACCCATATAACTCTAGGTACTAAGTACGAGCAGAGTCCTCTAGAAGGGGAATCACCAAGTCTATCTTGGCTATATCAGTTAACTTCCAATCCGCAAAGTATTCAAACTTGATCCCTTACAAGACCAAAAAGCTTATGAGTTCTATAATCTTAGCCTTGACTAGGAGTATACTACTTAGCTTCTCTGGTGTCTTTTGCCAATGTTTCAGTGCAAGTCTCGAAGCTGAACCCATACCCTGCAGGGCTCTCACTAGCCTCTTGGCCCAATGTGTAAAGTATCACTTCTTTTGGTTGCTTCAGTCCTTCCGACGAACTCCTAAGAAAGGTGTTAGATCTAGCAACAAGTTGCCACTATCTCTGCTATCACTTCCATTATGATCAGAGTTACCTGGATTGCATCAAGCTCTGGTTATACCACCTCTACTACCCATGGTGTTTCCATCTTGGGTTTCCACTTATTGATCGTAGCTATCCAACTGTGCCTCTCATTCCCTTTGGTTTCCACCTAGGAAGGATCACCCACAGGTGGTACAGGAGCTGTGGGCTAACCAGGCAGCTTACCACCTTCCCCAGTTTTCTGAATTGGTGCAACTTAGTTTATCCAGAGAAACTCATAAAGTTCCCTACAACTGTCTGGTCTTGTTAGAGGTCCCAGATACCTCTATGACCTACACTACCTACAAGTTGGCTGACCATCTCTTTCTCTATCTGGCTAGTATATCACCAGCTCCTCGGGTCCTCTGTTATAACCTTACCGATATTCAAATATCTACCCTATTTGGGTTTCTACAGACTTAGAGCCTGGGAGACAGTAAGTGGCTGGACTGTCTAAATCACAACTTAATATTATAGCAAGACCAGTGCATGCACTGGATTTGGTGAGTGCCATTGTGATGAAAAATGCCAATTGAACTTCATGGGAAGGGGCTTTCTGGATTGGAATTGGGGTACTGCAAGGAGTTTCTAGATATTGATCCCCTAAGACTCTGGTCTGCCGATTCAACATATTGCAATACAATAGGGAACCAAACCTCAAGGAGGGTATCTGTCCCTACAGTAACACTGTCTGGATTCTAGGTGAAGATATAGAGCCAATCGTAGCAGCAGGAGCAAATACCGGGACAGGGGCAGGTATTGGAACTAAGCAAGAGGTCAGCCTCATGGCAGCAATTAAAGGTACAGGTGTCAGACTTATAGAAGGATTTACAGGATTGGGAGGGGCAGGTGTAGAATGCGTTGTTTGATCAGGTATATCAGGTGCCATAATCCCTGTAGATTTGGAGTCCCATTCTCCTACCCACTTCTAGTCGGTGGAATCAATTGTGGGACAAGATGAGTGACTACCTGCAATTGAGGAAGTGACTGAAGGAGAGCCAGTTGAGGCTCTTGTGAAAGAGGAAGTATAAGAATGGCCTTTTTGGTGTAGCTTTTTAGGATTCATAGGCTAACAGGACTTAAGTATGTACACCACTCCTCATCTTGTACGCTGAGGACTAGTTCCATTATAAAATTGCCTGATTTGGCATAAATAAGAGAGCAAGAGGGTGCAGCCTCTATTATCAGTACATCACTTTCAGCACCAATGTTAAACCCTCTTGCAAAGACCATCTAAAGGGCACTCATCCATTCTCTTAATGCCCTTTGATCCAGCACTATTGTAAGGTATACCTGCTGCTACACCTTCATCCACTCTACCACTACTGCCATGATCTGCTGTTTGAAGACCTTCTGCTACTGGTTATTTCAACATATTATTTTCTTTTGCACCTCCAAAACAGAATGCACAGCTTCTCAGACAATGTATAGTTTAACAAACTCATATATGAATTCTCTAAATAGTACTCTACTAGAGTATGGAGCAACGAAGGTGTGCGCAAGATCTGAACAATGGAAGAAGGAAATGGTGGCAACATGTGCATCTGTGAGCATAAGATCAAAACATTCATCAGGTGTTATAATAGTGGACCCTTCGATCAACGGTTCTTAGTCTTCCTATCTAATAATATAGACATGCATAAAGACTCAGGCTTCAAAAGTGGCAGCTCCAACAGGGTCGGGGTGGCACGCTCCGTCTCCGTTACAACTCCGGTCATTGAAAAAGATTTCCTAATCGGGAACGACTCAACACCAGAGAACTATCACCACAATTACGGGTCTCGCACCCCCCCTCTGGGGGGTGCTAGACCACTTCTTTTCCTCCCTCGCTTGGCCAGGCATTACTTATGGCCTCTACCTCCCCTCCCCTTGGAAGCAAGCGCTGCCAGCTAAAGGAGGCTTCGAACGGGGTGTAATAGAGGATCAAAGAAGTAACCATTCAACCAAGTACATTAAGAATACTGTTCCTCAAAGTCTGCTGTTTCCATCAAGGAAATCAGCGGTTTTTAAATACAGCATATTGCTTATCTCCAGTATGAGCGATATTGCAAAACAATGTGTATATCAACCGATAGTACACGAAACAATTCACGTATCAAACGATACCGTGAAACCAAAGACAAAACAATGTGTGTATCAACCGATAGCACACGAAACCATACAAGTATCAAATGATACTGTGACACCAAACATAAAACAATACAACATAAAACAACCTAGTACCC
>PYWC01000003.1:1559264-1569787 GCA_003182015.1 Tuber magnatum | reverse complement strand
AAAAAAAAAAAAAAAAAAACAGGGTCAGGGTGGAGTCCTAAACTCTCATCAGGGTCAGAGTTGGAGTCCACTAGGGATTGATGTTCAGTACTAGCTATTGCACTTTCTATATTATGCTACTAGTTTAAGACAAGGTTATCAGCATTCATGCAAGGTCCATGCCAAAGGTCAAAAACAATGAATTAGGAGAGGAGTTATGTGAGAAGATTGCATAACAATAAACTGTGACAGGTGTACCCCAATGGAGGTAGACCTAAAGGTTGTAACCATACTGAACAACTTTAAACTTATCACAAATGGTTACCTCACAAATGTAAGAGTAAAGTAAATAGTGAAACTCAATGTTGTTAGGCCAAAACCTGCACTCAATTAAGGTCTCAAGAGGCTAGTGATAGTGTTGGAGTAGGAGTGTTCTCACATAGATTTAAGTACTCTGAATTTATAGCCACAACTCCCCCATCAGTTTACTCTAATTCTTCAAGCATACACTTCTTCGCTCACGGTTGTTTGACACTTCTTCTGCATCCCTGTGAGTATATGTACATCAACACACTCTAGTCGGTGAGCTACTTATATAGTTCAGTTTTTGCAGCACGTCTCAATTGCAACCACCAAAGAGAAAACCTCTTCACATCTGTATCTTGCCAGTGGCTAACAGTCAAGACCCTACAAAGTGGCTACTAATATATAATCACCTTCTCATATAAAGCTCACCTAGACATGTCCCTAGTGGTTCCTCCGGTCTACACATTGTATCTACTCCTACCGAGCTATGAGCTTATGAAAACTCCAACTGTGCTGTGTCTGGCATGGTCATACAATAGGTGCTACCCATAACTACCATACTAGAAACCAGCTCAGTTGTAATCAGAATCCTGCTTTAGTGTCCTCACACATCCCACACCAAGGCTACAGCATAGGGGCACATTTAAGTCTGACAGGTATAAAGCTCTGACTCCTGTCCTTGGTACTATCTAGTACTACCCCTGGGACCCCGACAGTCAGCCTCTGCTACCTGCATCAGTTCTGGTCCATTTTATCCTGAACAACCTAGAGAAGGTACTCCACCTTCTCCCCTATATCCCCTCATATATCTTGTGAACAGGTTAGAGTTGGACGGATGGCCACAGTGTATATGGTATCATATGCTCATCTCCAAAAGTCCTCGTTTCCTAGATTGCACTCAACTATACAACTATTTGCCTGTGATATCCAGGACTCAAAGGGGCTACATGGGTATAACAGAAATAATGTTTCCTCATTACAGCTTCTTCAGATCTGTATCACTCAACCAATAGCATACTTGACAATCCCACATTTTGCAATTATATATTATTTAGTGTAATAATCATTCCTGTCAATTTTCTCAAAGTCCTCTGCAGATTTTATGGTGCAAGGTAGGGTAACTCAGGGCCCTTCAAAGGAGTAACCCGATTTCTGTAGTAGGATAACCAGACTCCCAAAGCAGAGTAATCCCACCCAGATGTCAGGAAAACTTTACTCTATTACCCTACCAACCTCTTCACTGGTGTTATACACTTCTATCCTTTTTTCGATTACCCAGTCCAGTTGGGTAACTTGCCTGCCTAAGGTCCCTAAGTATGCTGACATTGCCTATACCCCTGTACTAGGTATCCAAGTAACTGAGTAGCTAGGGTTTTACTTGTTCATAGGAGGACCCTGACAATAGAGTACCTATGGGTAATGCAAGTAGTTAGTTGCCTGCCTATTCCTACCGGTTGACTGCCCGATCACCAGCATGGGTGTAGGTCCATGTTGTTATAACTCATATATGCTGGGTCATTACACTAGATTCAATTGCTTTTCTTTCCAATAATTGGTAATAGCCTTGGCAAGACTCTCGGAATCGATAGCTAAAGCAACAATAAGTAAGCTGTTAACTATGGGCAATAACTAAGCATACATGAGTTATGGCAACCTGAACCTACACCTATCCAGGAGACCAATTGATTATCAGGTAGGACTAGGCAGTCAAGTAACCACTTGCCTCACAGGTACCCAATAGTCAGGGTCCATTGCAGAACAGATAAGAACTTAGGTACTTGAGTACTTAGATACCTGGTACAGGGATCTAGACAATGTCTAGGTACTTAGTGACCCTAGGTAGTCAAGTTAGCCTACTAGGCAGAGTACCCGGAAGAAGGATACCAGTATCTAACTCCACTAACAGAGTGGGCAGGATAGGGGTGTAATGTTACCCTGATGTTCAGGTAGGATTATCCTATCTTGGGAGTCTGCTTACTCTACTATAGAAATTGGGTTATCCTACTAAGCACCCTGAGTTATCTAACCTTGCACTATAAGGTTTCTTAGAGGCTTTGCAAAAAATAATCAAAATGTTGGCTATGCAAAACTGTATGCAGCCCCCAAATCTAGGATTCCCCAAGATGCTATTAGTTGTACTACACAACACTAAAAAAGCTGTAACTTGGAGGTATTATTCTGATCATACCCCTTTTGTCCTGTCTTAAGTCCTAGTTATTATGGGTAAACGGTTGTGTAATTGCATGCAGTCTGACATCAGAGAACACTCACCCATGCTCTCATAATATTACCTGTGCTCTGGCCATCCACTTAACTGTAAACCATTCACAGGCTATAGGAGAGGGCTTAGGTGAGAAGATGAAGTACTATCCCTAAGTTGTTCAGAGTAAAATAGACCAGGATTGACAGAGAGAGTAGAATTGAACCCTGGGGGTTCCTAGGATAGTCCAAAATGGTACTAGGGACAAGCAGGAGAGTTTTACACCTATCAAGCCTAGACATACCCCTATGCCATAGCCTCTGGGAGGGGCTATTGAGGACACTAAAAGCACAATCCTTATCCCAAGTGAGGTTGTTTTGGGCATACTGCTTATGGGTATCACCCATTGAATCACCATACTAGTCATACTACCCAGGGGGTCTCTAGAGGCCCTTGGCTTACTATGATGAACACCTGACTGGGGTATGGTGGAATTGGGTTTTTGTTTGCATGTAGGTGAACAGGGAGTTAGACAGCTACCTAGCAATAGAAGTGGTTGCTTAGCTAAAGTTCCATGTAACAGAACTTCATGGAAACTGATAGAAGATTGTGGCTATATATGAGAGAAGGGTTAGGAATATTAGAATTCGTCAGCAAAGGATTTTCCTTAGTTATATAAAGGGATGTACCCCTTTGTTATTTTAGTTTCCTTACACAACCTAGTAATTTCCTACCTACACTAGTAGTTACTCATACCAAGGTTGTGGTATGCTGCTACAACCCTCAGGCTCCTAGGCTTACAACCAGGAGTATGCTAAAGAGTGCCTGACAGCTCAACACAATATTGTAGCTCAACACAATATTGTGGCTCACTATACTAAATCCGTGGCTCAATATTACTCTATGGCTAAATACAACTTTGTGGCTCAGAGTAGTTTAGTTGTGCAGATATCATTTTACACCTCAATAAGATTAAAAAGGTCAACTCTTTATTAGATTCTAATTTACATCAGCTTTCACAACCATACTTCCCACTTAATACCAGCAATTATCAAATTTGAAACCTTTTTCTTATATGCATGAATTCTATGCTTCTTCTTTACAAATACTTTCATTTGATCAAGTAAAGACTTCCATTCTGGTCGGTCAGCATGGATCTTTGCATTCTGAGCCTGCCTTAGCTGCCTCTCTGCCTTTTCCAACTCTGCATCTTCTCTTCCTTTAACCATCTCACATGCCTCTGTAGCATATATAACTACTGCTTTTTGAACATGCCTGCAATTCTGGACTCTGGGCCTTAGATTTCTTGCCTTCTCCGCTACTCAAATGTTTTCCCTATACTCCATAGCCAATGCTCCAGATCATACCTGTGCTAATCCAACTTGCAAAAGCCATTTCAGTCGTTACTGAAACGTAGGTGAAAGATTAGCTGCATCTTACTGCAACTCCTCACCTTGTCACTTGAGACTTTACATTGTAAGTAGAATACCAGGAGAGGTTGTTGGTATGAGTCCAGTTGCATGAAAGGAAGAGCAGATAGTTGATGAGTTGAATGTTTATTAGTGTATAGAGTAAATTTTGTCCAAGAATTCCACTATATCCAACTCACCACAGCTAGTCCTTGTTGTTGCTTCAATAACTTCAGCATGATAATACTTATATGGTTGAAAAACAATTACCTCTAAGGGCTACAAGAGATAACTTGTTGAAGGAGGAAGACAGAAAAGTACAATTGTATGATTGTCGTAGTAGTTGATAAACTGTTTTGTACAGTACAATCCAAAGCCATCCAGCAATCGTAATCATTATGTACTAACCTGCTTTGTTGAGGAGAATTGATTGAAATGAGCAGGCCACTTTACAGATAGTGTATCATTGTTATAGCCACTCTCTGATGTTCCAACAAGGTAATTGTCTGCTATTGAAGTAGTTGTATACAAGGGCTCTTTGTCAATAATACCTGGAACAATTATCCTTAGAGGCAAGACACTTGCATCACCACTAATTGTTTCGTATACTGATACCAATACCGTATTGGTAGAATGACCTAGATAGGATTGGTAACTAAAATCACATGTTATAATTTATTGGTCCTGTCCAATCCAAATATTAAAACTGGTTCCATCAACGTGGTAACAACCAGAATCCTGAATTTGATGCTCTTTCCAAATTCTCCTATATCTTTCAAACTAGTTGAATAAATCCTCCGGCTGGTGTGCATTTTTCCAGTCAATATCACTAGTTCGTGCTTTTCGAATAAGGTATTCTGAATAGTGGCTAAGAAACCTTGATGCCCAGTATTGACTACCAACCAGTGCTGGTGGAGGTCCCACCTGGCTATGTTGAAGTATAGTATTTGCATAACCTTACCATTTACTTTACTTCCATATTTATATATAAACTTTTAGCAATAAGTTTGAAATTTGTTCAATATGATTGTAACCTTTCAGTCCATTCCTGATAGGGTGCCCTTATTCTAGTATATCATTAAGTGACCTCCTCCCTGAACTCCTTCCCTGAATGATTGTTTTTTGACCTTCTGCACTGACCTTGGATGAATAGTAGCAAACCTGTCATAAACTGGTAGCCCATAGTAGAAAGTATAATGGTTGGTCCCGAACATTGATCACAAGTAGACCCTGACCCCGACATGGACCTGAGTTTATAGCTTCACACCGATACTATATGAGCCACCTGCTTTCAGTACTTATTCTCTTGTGGAGGTCTGTGGCATTAGGTAGGAGGCCTCAGGAGAGTCGATCAAAGTGGCCTCTATTGTGGTACCTACTGAATGTGTTGATCTTATGCTAACAGACCCATGTACTACAGCTTATTCCTTCTTCCATCATTCTCAGCTTGCATGCAATATATTTCCCCCACCCCCTGGTAAAGTATCACTTAATAAATTCTCCTTCAAGTTTGTCAAACTGTGTATTGTCTAAGAAGTTGTGCCTTCCTTTGTACGAGCAGGAAATAATATGAGATGTTTGCAATAGCTACCACTAATGTATCTTCAAATAGTAGCTCAAGACAATACCACTAGAATGGATGAACATATAGGCAGCAGGCATACTTCAAGATACTACAGGATCAAATAACATTGAAAGAACAGATGAGTGCCCTGAGAGGACATTCACAGTAGGGTATGACATTACTGCTGAGCATGATATGCTGATAAGAGGTGCAGTGCCCCCTCTCCCTCTCAACCACACCAAATCAGATAATTTTGTAATAAAACTAGCCTACATGGTATGTGACTAAGCATGGTGTATATGTGTAAGCCCTGTTGGCATCCGAATCCAAGAAAGGGTACAAAAATATAGGTACTCCTACACCCACTCTTTTAGGAAAGTACCTACTGGCTCTCTCTTAGTTCCTTTCTCAACTGCGTACAGTCAGTCATGTAGCCCCTCAATCAGTCTCGCTACTAGTACATGAGTAAAGAAAGGGACATCCCAACCTACAGAAAGCATGGCCCCTGATATACCAGATCTAAGACCCCATACTGTACCAACTCCGTTCAATCCTGTAAATCCTTCCACAGTTCAGACACCTATATCTCCAATTGCTACCACAAGGCCAAGACCTTACTCTGTTCCAAGACCCACCCTTGCACCTGCCCTTACACCTGTACCCAGGATATGGATAGCACTTTCAGACCCCCTAATACCTCTATTAAGATCAGGCTTACCCTTATTCTATGACATGGTTAACCAACAAATAAGAGTTGTGTGAAACCCAAATCTGGAAACCTGTTCACTCTGTACACTAATTCTCGTTTAGTGAACTCCCTTATATGGAATCTGGGAGGCACTGGTAATCCCTACAACCCTAAGCGATCCCAATATACTGACTAGTCTGACTACCATATCGAGAGGTAATTCTGAGGCTAAAGCCAGTTACCATCTCTTAGGCTGCAAGTCAGAAGAGAATCGACATGAATGGTATTAATATACCATCATATATGGGGAGGTAGCAAAGGCCCATGGGAATCGGTAGTGCATAGGCCAGGTAAAAACAGAGATGGTCAACCAACCTGTAGGTACTACACATCATGCAGGTATATAGGACCTCCAACAGGACCGGATACTGGTATGAAGCTCTACGAGTTCGTTCAAATAAGTCAAGCTGTACCAAACTCAACACCTTTGGGGAGTAGCCAGCCACTAGCTCAGTCACCAACTCCTGCACTACCAGCAGGTAGTCCTCGTAAGTGTGGAAATAAGTCTGAAATTGAGGAATCCTTCGATGGTTATAATCGACCAGGTAGGACTGAAGACAGAAACATGGCCGTCAGTATAGGTGAAATCCGGCCTCCTAGAAGGAGCATAACTAAGAGCTAGTGGTAATTCAAATAACTCTGATTATAATGGCAGTAATAGCAACAATGATAGTGGTTCCTAGCCTGACCTGACCCCTTTCCTGAGAGTTGGAAGGGAGGACTAGAGTTGGAAAAAGAAGCAATGCTTTGACCATTGGGCTAAGAGGCTAGTGAGAGCTATAAGAGGTACTTGTTTGGCTTCTAGGCCTCTACTGAAACATCATCAAAAGAAGCAGGAAAAGTGCAGTAGTATATGCCAATTTAAGGCTAAGGTTACTGAACTCAGCAGCTTTTTCATCTTGGTAGAGGTCAAGTCCAAATACTTTGTGGATTGCAAGTTAAGCGATATGAAGGAGTTCAACTTGATGATCCCCCTCATGAAGAATACTGCTCATGCTTGGTACCTAGGATTGTATAGGCATATTAACAAGAAAGCTGTCAGGCTAACTAGTATTCCAGTTAATAACATTAACCTCTTTTGAACATGGAAAGGATTCTGGTAATGCCTAGAGTGCAGTGTTAGTACAGACCAAGTGGGGCATGACCAATCCGTGCTTGAATGCTGGAACGTGGTTATAAAACCACATCGCATTGATGAATACTTGAACAGGACAATTGACTATATGTATAATCGGAACTATACAGATCGAGACCTAGTATGAGACAAGGTACAGTCAGGAGTAGCCCAAGTGGTTGGAAACACATGGGTACTCAAGGAGCCCCATCCAACTTACCTGAATGAGTACCTTGACCTTCTCTGGAAAGTTGGACATACATTAAAGGACAACACTCAGTTCAGCGACTGTGTAGTCCACTCCACTGATAAACCTCAACCAGGATAGAAGAAGGAGAATGGGTTGTCAACATGGAAAGGATTTAAGAAAAAGGATGAAGGTTCAGTCAGACAAAATCAGAGATCTACCAAACTGACTAATTTTGGCATAGGGAAACTGGCAAAGCCAATGACTTCGGAATCAGCAATTGCACATAAGAAAATCCTGTAAACCTGGACCAAACATCCAAAAAAACATAACTAGTACACCAAATGTGGAGAGACTGGATACTTTTCGAAGACGTGTACCATGATGGCCCCTGTGGTTAGTTCATCCAAACAGGCTCATTGGTTAAAAAGGTCAATCCTGGTAAGCATTTCTCATGAAACAGATAAAAGCCAAAAGCATATTAAGACTCCACCCCCTTCCTCAATGTCCAGAGTTTTAGAAGTCTGTCTATCATTATACCAAATAATAGAAGTTAACACTGCTGGTCCAGAATTCGTAAGAACCTACTTCTATTATAAGGTATAATATTCCTGACCTGAACCATAGGTTCTGAAGGTATGAATAGGTAGGTACTTATGAGAATGAATAGTGTGAAAGGTCAAAACCTTCCTGCTAGGAGAGAAACTTAAGCTCTGCAAGCCTCTACAGGTTTTGGATAGAATAGATATTTTGAGCTCTATACAGTAGTTGGATTTGCTCTTCTGGGTTTGGGATCAAGTAATTTCCTTATATCAACTAGTTGTTTTAAGTATTTCTTGCAGAATTTTCTTAGCTGGTTGTTATATTTTCCATGTAAAATAGTTCATGTAAGTTTGGAATAGGTATTGTCAGCAGAGCAGCTCAACATTAGGGAAGCACCAAGTTGCTTGACTTGGAACAGGTTGGTCCAGAGAACCTTCCCATACTTTAGGAAAAAATAGTTGTCTTATAGGTAAATCGATATCAGGCTGAACTGGAATAAATTGAAGTTGTAGCCAAGTTTACCTAAAAAGGGTTTAGTATATAAAATCATACTGGTATGACAGTCAACATCCTAGCTGTTGGAACAAAGATTTTCCCAACAAATTGCCAATTTACTAACCCATTGTAGTTGCTCTTGTATTTAAAGGCAAGAGACTCAGTAGAAAATCAGCAGGAATGATGTAATTCCAGAAACAAGCAAACAGGTGCAAGTGTAATGGTCTGTCCCATGATACCAAATCCATTCACATAAGAGTGATGTTGGATTGGAAGATATGAGCACAGCAGAAAAGTGTGGAAGTGCTATTACTTTTAGATACCAGAGCTACTAGGCCAGTACTTAGTAGCTGTTGGGTTCAGGAAACCCAAACCCCTGATGTGCATGAGAAGGTGCATGTTCTGGTAAGAGACATAAGTAGTAACTGCATTCTGGGGTTAGGCCAATACTATACCAAGACTCTAGACATGAGGATAGGTAACTACCAAAATTGAATATGCTTTGAGGTTGCAGACATGTCAGATACAAAAATGGATAGGTATTTACTAATATTATGGCCAAAGGACCACAACTTAGGCATTGATTGAAAAACAGGGACACTGACCTGGTGGGCATATTTCTGTAAGACCAATCGTCTAACTGGGTACAGGCTATTAGTCTTCATAACTGAAGAAGAGCGATTAGCAGAAGACCCAAGTAATGTGTACCTATTCAGTATTATTCTATTTTCTGAAGAGGAGGATGATGATATCATGGTCAAGATACTCCATAAGTACAAGGACTATGAGAATATCTTCAGTTAAGAACTGCTTGAGGTACTGCCAGAGTACGCAAAGTATTGCCACAAAATCAAGTCCCAACTGGGAACTCAACTCCTGTTTGAGCCTATTTATCAGTTATCCGAAAAGAAGATTCAGGCACTCCATAAGTATCTCAATGAGATACTAAGGACAGAGAAACTGCAACAATCCTGTTCTTCCACAGTGGCCGCTACCCTGTTCATACCAAAACCAGATCATATCTTATAGTTGCTAATGGATTACTGAGGGCAAAACAAAATTATATTAAAGAGTAAGTATCCTCTTCGCTTGATGAATGAGGTACAAGATAGTCTCAGAAAAGCCATTGTGTTCACAAAATTGGACTTGAGAAATGGCTCCTACCTTTCCAGGATAGCAGAAGTTGGGAAATAGAAGAATACATTCTGATATAGGTATGAATTTTATAAATATACCCTCATCCCTTTTGAACTATGTAATACCTGGGTGACCTTCCAAGTCATTGGCAAAAATCTGGACTAATACTCGGAGTGCCCATAGCATCTAGTGCACAGGATGCATACAACTTAAATTGCAACTGAGGATGTGATGTTGGATCTTAGTGGTATCAGGATGCAACAGCGTTGATACAGAATTCTCAGGGTACAACCAGGCACAATACTATATTGTCAGAAAACAACCAGGTGCAACACCATATTGTCAGGATATAAACTAAACCCTACATCAAATCCCAGTCTTATTAGAGCATAAGCAGAATCCGTACCAAAGCCTCTGAAATCATCAGTTCCCGAAGGGTCCCTCAATTCCCACTTTATGATCTAGATCATAATTGAATTTTTGTAGTAGTAGATAGTATAATTTATTAAATCACTAATATATATAGTAATAGTCCCATTAAACCCCCTCTACCAGCCAGTAGTACAACTTTTTTTTTTTTTTTTTTTTCTCATATGTATATTTGATTATGGCTCAAACACGTACATGCAGCTCGCGCTATGGCATACAAAAGCCTTAATTTCAAACATCCTCCACGCCCTGGGGGAAAAATCGCCCCAAGTCCCTCTGGTCTGGGACTAACCGCACATCCCTCCCCGAAGCCCTTTCCCCTAGCAAGCCGAAACAAACTAAAGAAACCCAAGCAACAAGAAGAGCAGAAAGCTACAAAAAACCCCACTGGCGTCATCTCAAACAAGTAAAG
>PYWC01000003.1:1547746-1558309 GCA_003182015.1 Tuber magnatum | reverse complement strand
GCAAGAAGTGAAAAGAAGCAGTCTAGCACCCCCCAGCGGGGGGGTGCGAGACCCGTAAATGTGGTGATAGTTCTCTAGTGTTGAGTCGTTCCCGATTAGGAAATCTTTTTCAATGACTGGAGTTGTAACGGAGACGGAGCGTGGCCAGTAGCACAACTTGGAGCAAACCCTTATGAAGTCAAAACTATACTAAGAAAGACCTGTTTCATAATAGACTATAACTCTATCAATATTGATGCTAAATAGACATTCTTTATAATATTGGAAAGCTGGTATCAAGTAGGTCCACATGGTGCAGGATGGGGTGTGGCGCCCAAAGGATGCACAAGGAATCTGGTATCGAAATTAGTCTATAGTCACAATATTGGTACAACCTCGCCAGAACATACCCTATACATAAGAGCCTGTAACTCCTCCAATAATATCAGCAGATAGACATTCCTTATACTATTAGAAAGCTGGCATCGAGTAGGTCTACACTGTAGAGTATGGAGTATGGCGCCCAAAGGATGTCTGAGAGATCTGGTGTCAAAATCAGTACATAGTCAAAACTTTACCAGCAAAAACCACTTTCATAACAGACTGTACCTCTACCAATATCAATGCCAAGTAGGCGTTCAATACACCATTAGAAAGGCGACGTCGAGTAGAACTATGCTGCAATATATGAAGTACCACACCCAAAGGACACTCACGGAATCTGGTATCAAAATCAGTACATAGTGAAAACCTTCGTAAAACTTTACCAGAACAGACCCAATTTATAATAACCTGTAACTCTACCAATAATCTCAGCAGATAGACACACTCTATAGTATTGGAAAGCTGGCATCGAGTGGGTCTATGCTGTGGAGTATGAAGTGTAGCGTCATAAGGATGCCTCAGGAATCTGGCATCAAGCTCAGTATATATTCAGAACCTTGCCAGCAAAGCCCATTCTTACAACAGGATGCAACTCTATCAATATAGATTCCAAGTAGGCATCCAATATACCGTTGGAAAACTGACGTCAAGTGGACCTATGCTGCAAGGTATGAAGTGCCACAGCTAGAGGAGACCCCAGAAATCTGGCATCAAAGTCAGTACATAGTCTAAACCTTGCCAGCAAGGACTACTCTCATAACAAAGTGTAAGTCTACCAATATCAATGCCAATTAGGCATCTAATATACTATTGGAAAGGTGACGTCAAGTAGAACTGTACTGAAGAGTATGAAGTGCCGCAGCTAAAGGACACTCGAGGAATCTGGCATCAAATCAGTACAGTCAGAATTATATCAGCATATACCATCGTCATAATAGGCTGTAACTCCACCGATAATGTTATCGAGTAGGTATACAATACACTGTTGGAAAGCTGACGTTGAGTAGAACTATACTGCGAAGTATAAAGTACTGTAGCTAAAAGATGCCTGAGGAATCTGCCATCAAAGTTAGCATATTATAAGAACCTGTTCTACCAGAAAAGACCAGCCTGAGAACCAGCAGGCATGCTCACAGAACTTGACCATGCTAATGAAATACATAGTAGTAAATAGATTAGAGCATACCTCATAGAATTTAATAAGCGAGCATAGTCATGGAGGTGTATTTTTAGAGTAGTTGTATTGTAGATAAAGGTTTAGAAATGTGTTGTAAAGTTACCAGTAAAGTAAAATTACAACAAAGTGATCAGGCTAGTACCGCAACAACTACTGGTACTGGACCATAGCTATCACTCAGATTCAGAGTAGAACAGAGGTCCCTTTTTGCTCTCCCAATCTTGAAGAGCCAAAAATAGAATCAGCCCTTGTAGAAAATCAAAATTAGAGGATCCTGGCTTGCCTGAAGTTGGCCTGGTCAGGCCCTTGCCAAGATATGCTAAGTATACTTTTGAATAGTCTACTGGAGAAATGCCTCAGTACAGACTGGATATGGATCTAATACAACATTGTATCAGGATTCCAGTAAGTCTAATGAGGTAGCTCCAGACTACTAGAATGCAAGTGGGCATTACAACCAATGCCAGGATGTGAGAAGGCATTGCAACTGATGCCTAGGTGCACAGGATACAGAAGATGCAGAAGTGATGTCAGTTGAATCAGGGTGCAATAGTAACCCATCAGATGCATCTTTTTTGTGTACTGGTATATGCGCAATGATTTCGCAGAAAGAGTCAGATACTATAGAGAAGAAATTGGAGAAGACATAGTATGTATTGGAGAATGTACAAAAAGTAGCCGACAACACAGTTAAAAAGTAGGGGAAAGAAATTTCCAAAGATATTGTAATATTTCCTATCTATCAGTATACTTCCAACATGGATAATGATACCAGGTACAGGTCCGATCATACAGGACTTTTCATTCTTCTACAATCAGATAGCTAAGCACACAAGGCTCCTATCTGATGACTCTCTCTCTTACAATAGTAGATGTACAATGTTACTATGTAGGCAAACAGTAAAGTAGTAAAGTTATAGGTAGGAAGATATAAAGATGATAGTGTGAGGAACTCATCCTTCTGGATCCTAGTAACCTCTTTTATACTCATTCTTCATGCCAACCCTAACCTTGTAACTCATACCCCTAAGTCACCTGCCATAGTCATATGTACTAGTTGTATTATATGTATAAAACCCATGACTTGCTATCCAAGTCATATACAAAAGTTATAACATCATGTGACTCACAACTGTGAGCCACTCAAGTGCATTAACCAATTAAAACATATCAATAACTCATAACTGTAAGTCATACAAGACCCCATAACCCCAATATGAGTCATGGTGCGAAAGCCTAACTAATCTGCCTTACCAGTAAGCCTAATCAATCCACCTTGCCCATAAGCCTAAATAAAACCTTCCTCCACACTGTTCTGAGTCTTCCATGACATAGCCAATCTTCCACCCCTATCACCATTTGTGACAGGTACCAGGAAAGTAGTCAAGGAGTGGAAAAAGAAACAAGAGCTTAGAGGGCTTTTGGGTCATGAAATTGGGCATTTTGTTAAAGGGTTCTGTAGTCATGTATAATAATTCTATTGTTGCAATGTTCACCACTCCCTGTGATTGATTCCATATATTCGGCACTAACTACCCTGAGTGCTGCCATCTTCCATAGTCGCTTAGCGTCTTTCGAATTAATATCATAATATTCATAGCCAAAAACTAACTATAAAGTGGCAGGAACCTTGGCACGGTTACCCCTTCGCTTAGTACATCTGATACTGCGGCTCAACGAAACGGTCGCCCTCTGAGTTTCATATTTCTTCCAGCGCTTGTCCAAACCCCCCCCCCCCTACCCCGCAGCTCGCGTGCCAATTCACCCGTTGTTTTCCTTCCCCCGCTCCATTCCTATTCTCTGGTTTGTAGCCTTTGTCCTCCAAATCCTTCTCACCACACAACCAGACACATGCAGCAGGGTACAAGCTCCCCCTTTCCCTCTCTTTCCTTTTCCCTCTTTTCTCTCCTTTGCTCCTCAGCATCGAGCGCGAGTGCAAATCAACGGATCGCTAACAATGTTTGCTATCAGAAGGCCACATACAGCTTCCATTGTCGGAATATCTTGCTCTGACAACAAAGCAATGTTCTAGGTACCTCCTCCTCTTTTCATGATACCCAGCTCTTATCACCTTTCAGCTCCTGAACCCGGGCTAACAATCGTTACCCAAAAAGCTGGTCCTTCATCCAAGGCCTCCTCTTAGGCCAGCTATTTGTAATCCTAACCCTCGGCTGCTTCATAAAATTCTTCATATTCGGCGATTCGCCCGACTCCACTTCGAAAACCATCTACGCAAAGTCAACCGCCCCCAAAAAGTACTCCGGGAGCCAATCCCACCTACGAAAAAAGCGCTCCTCAGTCCTCCGCGACCCCCCGTCGCAATCCACGGAGACAATCCTGTCAAAGACGTACTACGATGTGCGCTCCCACCAGGCCGAGTCCCTCGACTGGTTCAACGTGCTCATCGCCCAGACACTTGCACAGCTCCGCGAGGACGCTCGCACCGACGACGCAATCCTAAAGTCACTGGATAAGCTCCTAAACGGCCCGCAGAGGCCGGACTTCCTGGACCCGATCCGGGTGACGGAGGTCTCACTCGGCGAGTACTTTCCCATCTTCTCCAATTGCAGGATCTCGCCAAGTGATGACGAACCTGGGAAGCTACAGGCGAGGATGGACGTCGACCTTAGCGATTTGATCACTCTAGGGATCGAAACGAGGCTGCTATTGAATTGGCCGAAGCCTTTGGTTGCAGTTTTGCCGGTTGCTCTGACCGTCTCGATTGTTCGGTTTTCGGGAACTTTGTCAATTTCATTCATCCCTTCGCCGGAGAATTTGGCCGGGAGTACCACCCTTGCATTTAGCTTTCTGGATGATTACAGGCTTGAGATTGCCGTGAGTAGTCTTGTGGGGTCCAGATCTAGCTTGCAGGATGTTCCGAAGATAGCTCAGCTTGTCGAGAGCCGTCTGCATAGTTGGATTGACGAGAGGTGTGTGGAACCCAAGTTTCAGCAAATCGTGCTGCCCTCGCTATGGCCGAGAAAGCGGACGACAAGGGACCAATCGAGGCCCGGCGAGGGGACGGAGGACGGAGATCTCTCTGGGGGGAGCGCTGATGGCCTGAGACGGAGACCCCAGGCAACGGCGCATATCTAGCTCCTATGATACAAGCTTCGTTTTTTTTCATTTTTCCTCTCTAGCATCGTTTTACGATCACACGACACAGTAATACGCTTGTTATTCAGTAATTCAGTGTGTGTCAATAATAATAGATACCTCGGGTTCACCAGCGATGCAGTCAAGCCAACGGATGAAATAAATTATATCTCTAAAGCAGGCACAAGCAATCACTCGCCTAATTTTGATTCTGATTTTTTTCAACAGGAAGAAAAACATGACTAGTAAAAACAAATTCAAACGTTATCGCCCATGAATGACCCAAGCAGATTTCACTCGGGCCTGTGATTACAAAAGACTCAAATGGTACCACTAGTATATCATACAAAAACTAATACACCCGTCAAGCCAAGGGACCCTCCCTATTTAGAGTCACATGGTATCCATGTCCTCTGGATCCAGCCTGGTGGAGGGTCCGCCATCGGCAACTGGCTGTTCTACTACCGTCCCTTCCGCAACGCCAAACTTCCTGCTGAATGCTCGCAGCCAGCCCTTGGCCCACCACTGCATCCAAGCCTTGCTCTCGACGTCGATGCCACCGTTCATCTCATCCGAGCTGTCGGACATGGCTGTCAGAGCGTCTGTAACAGCAGTCAGGAGCATTCCCTGCTCGATTTCTGCGGCATTCAGGGTCTGAACGTAGACCGCTAGCTGCTCCTCTGTGTAATCGTTGATAGACATCACTTGCCTTGCCGCGACCATCTGTCGGACTCTAGTATTGACCTTGTTTATTGTGGTTGAAACCATTTCCCAGGCATGGGTGTGTGATAGAGCCTTATTCCCAGCGTCGTGGAGAACCCACTCGACAACTGACAGGGGAGTTACAATGGAGTAATTTAGGAGCTTGTCAACCACATTTGCCCCAATACCTGGCTGGTCTTCCCAATAGCTTAACACTGAGCCGACGATCTGACGTCTGGCATCCGGAGACTCGTTTCCTATGGCCAGGAGCTTTTCCTTGCAGCGCTCGATACAACTCAATACGTGGGACAGCGACTTTGCACCAATATGGCAAATCGCGGTAACATATGCATCACGTGCGACAAATAGTGGGTCTGCAACACCGCTCTCCTTGGCTAGTTCGACAATTTTGGCAAGAATGGCATCAACTTCTGCATCTTCCTTCTTGTCTGCTACTGCGTGGAGGACTTCTTTGGCTTCTTTGCAGAATGGCTCGTCTGAGGGACTGTCAGAAAACTGCTTATAGTCTCTGCCGACTAGGTGCGGGGTGCTTGGAGACAGCTTATACCTTCAGAATCATACTTAAAGTGTGGTTGTTCTTTCTCCTTAGCTTCCGAGATAAGCTCCTTATATGGATCTGGAATTGTGCCCTTAATTCTGGTAGCAAAACTAAGTCGGATTTCCTTTTCAAGTGCCCCAAGGATGAATGCTTTCTTGGGATGGACATCTGGCAAAGTGAGATTCTCATTCCTAAGCTCCTAATTAGTTACGGCAAATCCTGAAGTGTAACTCAGTTGAATACAAACCACTCAGCCCATTTCCAGGTGAATCCAAAGTTGCTAAGATGATGGGAGAACCAGTCAACGAAGCGATATATTAATTCAGTATCCATGGACTCAAGATTCTTATACATGAACCTAATCGCTCTACCCAAAGAGGGTGCCACGGCTGCAGGTGCAAGCTTACAAAGCTCTGTCAGGATAGAGTGATAATAAACCAACTTGTGATTCGGCCCAGGGAGCTTGTAAAGTTGGCTAAAGATGGCATCCACAGCTACATCCTCCGGTTTCCACGTGGATCCCTCGGGGCCCGCCGTCTCAATAACTCTGTCGAAGGGGACGGCGCGTTTTATAAAGGCATTAGGTGAGAAGTAGCAATCAATTTCGATTAAAAACCGGGATACCACAAGACGATTACAGTCTAGCGTATCTATCGTGTCAACAATCGCATCACGGAACAGCGTCGAAGCAAGTCCTAGGGGTGGGGGAACGGTCTTGTAACTGTTAGTCATGATTATTATCTCAGTACGACTCGGCAGGTACGTACCTCAACATTTGGGTCCGCGAACACAGAGAAGTAGATATTGGGCATGATAGAACTCTTGTCGACTGGGTAATCTGAGGGTAACGTGATCTCGGGCATGGGATGCTTGGTGGCACCCTCCAGCTCCGGAAGAAAAGATTCATAAGGCCTTGGCAGACAGCCTACGCCATGGAAAGGCCTACTTGGCTCACTCCCCAAGTATGATTCCAAATTCAATTGAAGTATCCGGGCATTCTGTCAAATATCAGCTTGCGGTGAGACAGAAGGCGCATAGCTATAGCTCACGTGAGTTCCTTGGGCCCTTGGGTCGTAAGGAGCATATCCTCCTGTAAACGGACTAAGCAGGGACTGCATCCTGTGCTTGACCTCAGTGATAGGGCTCGTCTTTTTCAAAAGCTCGCCAGCTAAGCTATTGTCGGATTTTGGTGAGGCGAGAATGTATGGAACCGTTATTAATGCGATCCACACCAGGTCCAAGGCCAGTCCCTATTCAGAGTTAGAATTGTAGTGATGGGAGAGGGAGAGGGAGAGGGAGTCGAGCAACTAACCACTTCTTCCACAGCAAGATAACCAGCAGCCTGATCGACTATACTACCTAATACAAGGTATAATCCATCACCTTCCACCATTCCCTGAAGCCCGGCGAGGAAGCGCAAGACAAGCTTTGCACTGGTGAGGAACCCCTCAGTAAGATATGCCTGCGCAGCCTTTCCAAATTCATCGAGGATCAACTTCCCAGCTTCGGCATTCTGCGAATTGATGACAAGTACAGCGGCCGCGAGGAAAGGAATCTTGAAAGGTTGTTCAACAACCCTATAACGCGTCAGCAGAATAACAATTCCCCAGCCACCAGCCCAAGAAGACATACAGAGAGAGCAGGGTATTGAGGAAGGTATTACGGAGCTCCTCATTATCGTAATTTGAGGCGAAAGTATTTGCGATGAGGTTGATGGTGTCTTCAATTTTGGTCAGAGGCTACGGACCTGGTTAGTGGGTAGGACGGAAATTGTAATCAGAGGACAAACCGATTCTGCGATTGAAATGGTGTCCCTTCTCAATCTAGAGGCCGTATCCTCCCTCTCATACGGACGCGAGCGTCGATATTCTTTATCGTCATCGTCATCGTCTTTGTAGATGCGTTAGTATCAGTTGGTGGCCGGATGAATGTGCAGCTACGGGCTATGGAGGAACCAACCTCTGTGGCGCCTCTTCTGAGAGCGTCTCGGTCCTCCTCCTCCCTTACCTCCTCCGCGACCTTCTTCTCTCCCACGGTAGTAATCGCCCATTATTCGTTGACAATATCCTTCCACCCTTTGCAGTACCCTTCTTCGTGGTCGACGTGAGACGGCAGGAGAGCGTTGGTGTTTTCTCGGGCAAGCTCCTTCCTAAGCCATGTTTGGACCGCGCCCCCGAGAACCTGAAATTGCTTGGCACTATTTACGGATGACTAAGCGCGTGGGCAAGAGGGCGTTTCTTTCCAGAAATCTCGCCAACCTTAGGACACTCAACCGCAAACGCTCCTCCATATCGATAACTGCGATACCGGATACCGGTGACAATCACACACCCACCACACACGACAAACCAATATGGGCGAACAACAGGGCTCATCCCCAAATGGGGTTCATTATAAACCGGTCACTCTTGATGTTGAATTTTCGTAAGCACTAGAAACATATATATGACCTCCGAAGGCCGGATGAATCGCTAACTATGTGAGGGTTCTTTAGAGGTGGTCTTGAGACTCTATTCTCTAATCAGCGGTCCCACCGTATACAAATACCGGCAAAGGACCCCTCTGAGCAGCCAGCGAACCTAGGGTTTCTAGTACACTACCTATGCGAGAACCTAATGAAGGACAAAAGAAAGGAACTCTTCGTTTTGGAAGACAGGATGTGGGGTTCCTTCCGACGGTGTCGTGACAATTACCGTACACATCTACACAAGCTAACACTACTCGCAAAAGCCGCCCTGGTATATTGGTCCTGATCAACGATGTCGACTGGGAGCTGGAAGGGGAAGAGGGGTATTTAATCCAAGATGACGACACAATCCTGTTTGTCTCTACACTGCATGGAGGTTGAATTGGGATCAAGCCCAGGCTAATACCGAGCAACAACTCTTATATCCGAGGCTGGGATAAACTGAACACTTTCCTAATTTACAACATTTCTCACGTTGATATATGTACTACTAGTGCATAGCAATTCTAGGAATTGCCTAAATTTTCCGGGGGTCACGAGGTGTTTTTTTTATATTATTATTATTATTTTAGGGTGTGCTAAAATGAAACGTGAGGCGGGGCGGGAGTACTATGCCCATACAGTACTCGTAGAAGCACAAGTACTGGCCCATGCACCACATTCGGGTCAACGCGATAGAGCCAAAAAGCAACTGGGGAATTACCGAAACTCTGGCTGCAAGAAATCCTCCAGATAACATACTGTCTAATGGAGGACCGGACGAGCAGGGCTAACCATACATGAATGCCACACAGGGCCGTTGGAACCAGAGGCATACATTCCAAACAAGCTACATATGCCTAGCAGCAGCAGCAGCAGCACAAGCATATCGGTACGAGCAACAACCACTATAAGAATGGTCTGTTTTATCATCAGCTTTATGTGCTCAGACATTGGCGCCTCTCCCGTGATCACCAGACAGGCATGAACCCATGCTGCAGGACACGAACAGCGTTCAATCCGTTGAGCCTTTTTTTTTTTAAAAAGAAAAAAAGGAAAAAAATTCGCCAACCAGACAACCTCACCACCACTCCCAGGCTCTGATCCTGGGTTGCTCAAGATATGTACCGAGATCGAGATCGAGATCCCCAATACGGCGAAACAAAAGCGCATTTCCATGTGGACCGGGAAGAATGGAGGGGTGGGAAGGCCTATGTTGTAACTTTATTGACTTTTTTTTCTTTTTCTTTTTCTTTTTTCCACAGAAACCCTTTTTAAAACATTGTGAGGACCTTCCCGACGTACCCTCCAATATGGCATGGGGGGTTGGATTATGCATAGGCGGACATGGGGAAGAGGGAGAAAATTAATCTCCCCAATCCCTCCCTTCTCTTCCTCCCACCCCCCATGGTGAACACGTATTATCGTAAATAGCCGTGACTACCCTCTAAACGCATCCTGCAGCTCTGTTACTCACTCACTCACTCTCTCTCACTCTCTTCCCTCCCGGTATGTTCTAGTTTCTCCTACTGTTGCGTGATTCCATGGAACTTGCATAATAGGTGGTGGTATTCCGGTGCACTGAGTCTTAAAGAGCCTTATACACGCAACCAAGTCAACTGACTGGGTCCATGATGTCTGAAACTTTCAATTGTTTCAATTGATAAATGCGGACTATATTCCCCAATGTTTGCGTAATGAATGAATGAACGATAAGTGTGACGTGCATAACATTGAAACCGCGGAGAAATGATTGTACAAGAGGTTTAAAGTACCCTTGATTGGTTGGCAGGGGGTGGTGGTGGAGAAGGAGGAGTTTACTAGTAGGATTTCCAATAAACATATTGCTATCGCTACCACCATCCCGACAACAGGATAATAGTCTACCCCCAGTAATCGAAATCTCTGATAATTTAATCACTTGGCTCCCGGCGCTACACGTGAATAACCTCACGTTACCAGTGATCTCGACGAGCTCCCCCCAGTAAATCGGTAGGGCAGCAAGGGGTACGCGATATGATACAAGTAAAATCTCCAGCGACCGAGCCAGCGAATCATCCTCACCACTCACAAACGAGTTTTTAACCTTAGCGGTGCACCAATCAGTTCGATCGATCAACGCCCGGCACAGTACCATAGTCTACTCGTACCGTACCGTACTGTACAAGTTATGATACAGTACCTACCATCTCGCGACTAAGAAAAGCAAGAAATCGTTAC
>PYWC01000003.1:1509615-1532293 GCA_003182015.1 Tuber magnatum | reverse complement strand
AAAAAGGATCTCGGGCTGAAAATCAGGAATCCCCATCCCCTTCCATCATTGGCTCACGGTAGGAGCCTGAGGGGTATGGGTGATATGGCAATCTCGATGCGGAGCCCGCGAACCCGGGTGAAAAGGGGAGAGGAGTATGATACCGGTAGCATAGAAGCTTTCCGGGGATGCCTACCACCGTTTCTGGAATGCATGGAGGTGTACTGTACCGTGACACGGCAGACCCTGAGATATAAGAATTTGGCACGGGTCAAGAATTTGACAGGATCCTATCTCCTTACCTCTCCTCAGCGGTCATATTTTCCCGGCTGTCGTGCACGCGGTGTGAGAAATGATGCGAGTAATTAGTTTTATCAGAACTCATTATTCACTCGTTTCCTGAGGGCTGCCAAGACAGTCCCTCATTGGTGCTAGCGAGCCAGGGTTCGGTTGTGTGAGAATGCGAGTGGCCAGATAGTAAGGACGAGAACCCTCTCCGGATTAACAACACTTGCCTCCCCCGCCCCGCATCGTACATAGCAGGTATCGCACCGGTATTCGATTGAATTCGAATTCATCTGAACCGGTGAGTCTCTTTTCTTTTTCCCTTCACCTTGAGCCCTTTTCCATCTTTGCCCTTTCACACCTGGGGTTTCGTTTTGTCAATTGAGTTGCTTTCTGTCCCGGTATCTGGTGGGGTACGGGGGGGCCTTGGTATAAAGCTGACCAGCAGCAGCAGCAGCAGCAGCAGCATCAACGGCGGGGTACCATAACCGGTATCGTAGTCTCTCATACCGGCGCTCGTAGTGTAGCAACGGAATTGCCCACGACGTTTTCCACTGTATGAATACGTATGATACTCTACTCGTACTTTTAGTGTTGAACCTGCACCCTCGTTCCTTTATCGCGGGGTTCCCGTCTGTCACTCTTTCTCGTCATTATCGCGAGCCTCCTGTGGGCCTGTCCGCTTCATCCCCCCACCACCACCACCGCCACCATCTTCAGGATATCACAGATTCGATTGGGCGTGTGTTATCACATCATTGTGGTATGACTGATAGCGCTCGAGCGCGGGATCACCTCACTTTCACGGGACTCGCAAGCCTTGAGCCTTAGGCCAGCTGCTTCCTTCTCATTTATAGCTATCGTCATAGCCATTGTCGCCACCATCGTAGCGGTGTCCTGTTCGACTCGGGTGTCGATGGGTTCGCAACCTAATCTGCTTGGGTCCGACGCGGTTTGCTGATTTGCCCATTTCTAGGAATTGGCGACTAGCGACTCTAAGGGTGGGTCCCCTCGAGGTTCTCGCGCTGAAAAAAGACGTCAATCCAACAAAAATCCAACCACGAATGACCATATCCGCCCTCCACAAGAGGAAGGGACAACCGGCTCTTTTGGAGGTTAGAGAAACAAGGGTATAAGCGGTAGTGGAAGTGTGAACTGAGACATGTTCAGGACCTGGTAGGAAAAAGCAACATTCCCAACCCGAGAACCAGACAAACGGCGCCTTAACGCGATCCACACACCCCGCCGTTGGAATTCCCTATGTTTCCAACATCCACCCATCCCCTGAACATCGAGAAATCTGTGCCCTGAACCCTGGCGGGACCGTTGTCACTTTTATTTTATTTTTATTTTTTTAATCCTCAGCCAACGGACGGACGAACCCGTGTGTAAGTCCGAGACCTCCGGCCAATCCTCACTAAACCAGTTTGTGCAGCGCTTATAGCTTCCATCAACAGATAAAGGCTAATATACCCAGTCGAGCACCTGCTTGTATCCGCTTCATTCATTGCCTTTCAGCAACACTCTGGGTGTAACGAAGGGCTAAATATCGCCAAAGGCACATGACAACTGTTCCCATCATCCCGGCAGGGCTAGGCTGTTGGCAACAGTACGGTAGCACCGTACCCCAAGTGACTTTTTTTTCCCTTCTTTCTTTTGCCTCTCTCGAGACTAGGGATTATTTTGGCATGGGGGCCGGATGAGGGAGGGACCCCCACCGGGGATTTGGATGTGGGGGGTTTGGTTGGTAGTGCCCGCGCTCCCACGTAGCTGAGGAAAGCGCGAAGGATGTGATATTTCGCATTTTTCTCTAGCCACACAGGGCTGTGTGCGAACAACTTGGCCTCGCGGCAGGTGGTGCATTTCATAGATTCTCACTCGTACCACCCCGCTACCACCGCTGCTCTGATGTGCACATGATGGTATAAGTGGTTCGCTGGGTAGTAGCCCTTCGTCTGTCCAGAGTACCTGCCCCCAGGATATTGGCATGAGTGGGCTTCTATCCGTGCAGACTCATAGTCACGCGGGGCACATGGCCTCTCCTGATGAAAGGGCGCGGTTGAAAGGCACAAGGTACTTGGAGGCAAGTGATTGATTGCATTGCGCGGGGGGGGGGGGGGGTACTATGGACTTCCGATCATGAATGCGGGCGATACTTTAGCGTTGTGCCGGAGGGTTTGAATCATTTGCATCGGGGAAGCTCAGCGAGTAACGGTAGTACCGCGGGCCTTTGTATGTTTTAGGCATATCGGTTCGCCGGATCTTCGTTTTGTGCTACTGGCAATATGCTCGAGGGGTCACCTTACAAGTAGAACTCAAAAGACCCGGGAATCCACAGCTTGCAGGGGCGCGAGCGTTGGCCACCGAGCTAACCGGATTAGTATATGCATCCTGTTACAAGTAACGCGCTACCGGTATGCCTTCTGGCAAGGGGATGTGGCACTGGTGCCACCGTGGCTCGGGCGTTTCAAATTTACCGTTTTCCATCATCCGTGGTTTACCCACCCTTCCCCACCACAATAAACCTTATCATAACTACCGGTGCTAGGTCATTGGGCCAGATGATATTAAGATGTCTAGAGATAATGGGGGGTAAGAAAAAAGGATCTCGGGCTGAAAATCAGGAATCCCCATCCCCTTCCATCATTGGCTCACGGTAGGAGCCTGAGGGGTATGGGTGATATGGCAATCTCGATGCGGAGCCCGCGAACCCGGGTGAAAAGGGGAGAGGAGTATGATACCGGTAGCATAGAAGCTTTCCGGGGATGCCTACCACCGTTTCTGGAATGCATGGAGGTGTACTGTACCGTGACACGGCAGACCCTGAGATATAAGAATTTGGCACGGGTCAAGAATTTGACAGGATCCTATCTCCTTACCTCTCCTCAGCGGTCATATTTTCCCGGCTGTCGTGCACGCGGTGTGAGAAATGATGCGAGTAATTAGTTTTATCAGAACTCATTATTCACTCGTTTCCTGAGGGCTGCCAAGACAGTCCCTCATTGGTGCTAGCGAGCCAGGGTTCGGTTGTGTGAGAATGCGAGTGGCCAGATAGTAAGGACGAGAACCCTCTCCGGATTAACAACACTTGCCTCCCCCGCCCCGCATCGTACATAGCAGGTATCGCACCGGTATTNGGGGCGTGTTGGGATATGGCAATTTGGACTTGGAATGTTGGATGTAGCATATATCGCCCAAGAAATGCAACGTGCTTTGAGATAGTATTTGGTCGTTGTGTATAAGTGGTGTGTTTGTTCTACTAGCGGAACCATAGGTTGCTATTGTTCAGAAGATTCCTCGAGATATCCCACTCCTATAATACTCCCCTTGCTCGTGGGACTCGATTTTCAAGTTGTCTCCAACTCAAACGATGATTCATTTCAAGCGATCATACTGTGTCCCCATCTCACCACCACCGCGTAGGAACTTCCGGAAGCGACTTTCCCAGCATCCACTTTGCAAACCAGCACCACATCAGCAACAATAGTTGGGTGTCCGGGTGGAAGTGGTATGTGCATTCATGCCCCATCACTCGACTTCTCTCCCTCTTATCTCGTAGCGATAGGCGATAGCCCGGAGCTGAAGCAACGACAACAAACTCGGAGGGCAGATGTCTTGGGAGGAAATGGTTGTAGGAACGATGGGAAGAAGAATCGAAGATACCGGTTCCTGGCTTGGAATGGCGTGCGATGGGAAGTGGGGGAAGGGGTAAAGAGATGCAAGTGAGTATGATACGATATTGTAGGGGAAAAAATCCTCCCCACTAACGTCTCGCCTTCCCCTCCATGGCGTGGTACGGGACTTTCGAGGATGACTCTGTGGCTGGATGTTACGTTATGATACCGGTATGCAGTGTTCGAACCGGGGTAAGTTACGGTCGAGTATGGTTTTATGAAATCCTTTCCGTTGCCGGAGCTGCTATATTTTAAACAAGGGGGGAGTTCTCTTTTGGAGGAGGAGAGATAGGAGAGGACAGGGGGTTTTTAAAAAAAAAAAGCTCAGCAGAGGGGGAAGAAGAACTCATCCTTATTGTGTTTAGCACCGAAGCGAGATTTTCCTCTCTTCTCTTCTTCTTCCGATTCCTTTCGCTCTTGAACCGTTCCACCGGGTCCGGGGACGTTACGTGCATCATTGACACATACTCTCATTCCCGAATAATTGCTAAGTTTATATAGGTGACCCCTTCTCCTGACTGACAAACACGTCGTTTGCAGTCACCCACCAAAGAACGCTGGAATCAATTCCCGACGGGGAGGAAACGGTTCGGCGGTATCGTACGGTGCGTGGGGTTTGGGGGTGTTTGATGCATGGTATAGTATGGTATGGTATCATACTGTGCCGAGTGTCTCAAGCTACGGCAGACATAACTTATCCTATCATACTTAGGGATCATCAACCTTTACAAGGAATTGGAAATGCTTTATGAGAGGGGGGAGGGGGGGGGGTACATGGTGTCATTGCTGGAAAGAAAGCATTTTTATTTTTATTTTTATAATATTATCAAGACCTTCTATGATAACTTAGTACGCTTCCGGACAACCAAAACCTGCCCTTGCGGCCGATTCGATCCAAAATTTCGGAATCGGGAATGGCCTCTCCTCCTCGAGAAGGCATACCGCAATTTCCTCTGGGCAAAATTATTTACATAATAGATTAGGACCGGTCTATGGCTTCCNCTGATATCTTTGTTCTCTGCTTCACTTCATACCCCCTCCCATCCCGTTCCGAGATACCCTTCCCTCTTAATCCGCTCAAAGCCTTCACACTCTCCCCATTGCTTCCCGGGATCAGCCACATATTTTTTTTTCTCTTCCTCTATACATCGCTTTGTAGCTCTACTGCTACTGCATTGTCACTTCCGGCTTCCCTTTCATTCCTATCATGGCACAAGCTGCGGTGGATTGGTTTGATTTCCATGCTGATTACGAGTATAGCACCGATGATGTTCCCGTCCCTCGTCTCCGTCGGAGATCCAATGTCAACATTGATGCCATTCACGACTTTCCCGTCGATTGTGAGATGGCCCCGGCTCAGTTGTATTCCACAGAGTCTGGTAGGTTGTTCCACTCGGGAAAGATCGCAATCGTGACTGTTGGGTTACCTGCTAGAGGCAAAACGTACGTTTTCTGTTCGGAGAAATAAATGGATCGATCGATTTATGCAGCTCCCGTGCTCTCTCTGCTACCCAGACAAACAAACTTTTGGGGAAACTGATTCTGGTGGTCGGGGATATCTAGGCACGTTTCTGTGGCTCTCTCCAGGTATCTGCGCTGGTAAGCCCGACAATTCTCTCCTGAGCTGCTCCTGACCTGCGTTTCTGGCTGCCCGATATATGTACCGTGCTCAAATGGTCCGCGTACAGGTTGGGCGTGAAAACCCATGCTTTCCATCTGGGTGATTATCGCCGTGCACACATGGGCCCGGGGAATGATGTCCCACATGACTACTTCTTCGTCAACGGTGAGGCTCCCCTTAATCTGCGGGATCCCTGATCCTCAATTTTCTGTCCCTTCGCCAAGGCTGGCCGGACTCCGACTTGGGCGATGTCAGGTGTCACTTTTTTTTTTCTTTTCTTTTACCTCTTCTTGCACTGTGCTCGCTGCATGGGGCATCTACTCCATATTCCCTTGCACTCGTTTATCAACTGCCGGGGCCAAAAGTATATTAATAGCGCACTGTACTAATTATTGCGGGCTTATAGCGTCTCCGGCTTCTGTGAAGTTACGACAAACTATCCTTCAGAAATGCAGATTCGACCTCTACCATTTCCTGAATCATGAAATGGGCCAGGTGGCTATTTACGATGCGGTTAATCCTACTGCTGAGGGCCGTAGACAACTTTCAAAGGAGTTTTTAAAGCACGAGATTCAGGTACGTGGTTCGCATTCTACCTGATTAATTGTGACAGTTTGTTGAGATCCCTGCACTTGCAGACTATATTCATCGAATCCTATGTGGACGATCCAAAAATTATCGAACAGAACGTTAGGAGCGTCAAGATTTCTTCGCCTGATGTAAGCTGCCGGTTGATATGTGTATATGACAGCCGGCTTACTGCTATGCTAATAAATTGTTTAGTACCAAGGGTGGAACCCAAATGATGCGGTCCAGGATTATATCCGTCGGATGGGGGCTAAGATCCCCCACTTCGAGACTATGGATGAGCGCGAGCTTAATTACATAAAGGTGGGCGGTCTCCGGTTTGATATAGTCTATAAACAGTTAATAGCGAGTGATATTAGATGAGCAACGCTGGTGAAAGTATCATTGTCAATAACTGTCGTTTCGGGTATTTGCCTAACCGTATCGTATTCTATTTGATGAATCTTCATATAAAATCTCGCCAGACTTACTTTGCTCGCTCTGGTGTTTCCACTGGGGAGGACTCTTATAAAGCTGATGGCTTGCTTTGTGATGAAGGGGAGAGTTACTCTCAACGCTTGTGCAATGCCCTTTTAGAGCATCGCAAGAAGGAGAGAGAAGAGTTTATTAGGCAGGGCGGAAGTGATGAGGAATTGAAGCCTTTGACTGTGTGGACTAGCACTAGACGTAGGACAGTCCAGACCGCCGCCCACCTCCAGGAGCGCGGCTTCAAGGTTAAGCAGAGGCCCCAAATGAGTCAATTGAATCCTGGGAACTCAGAGATGACCGAGGAAGAGATCAAGACGCATTACCCCACTGATTGGGATAAGCATCAGCTTGACCCTTATCATCATAGGTTTCCGAGAGGCGAGGTATGTGGGAACACGCTGCCATGTTGATGCACCGGCTGATTGAAATTATAGAGCTACCATGATCTTGCCGTTAGAATGGAACCTATCATTCTCGAGCTCGAGAGGGAGAAGAATGACCTCTTGATCGTCGCTCACGAGAGTGTCTTGAGAGTCTTGTACGGGTACCTGATGGCATGTTCGACCTCTGATATTCCTAGTTTGGAGTTTCCCAGAAACGAAATTGTTGAAGTAGGTCCCTATACATACCGCTTGTTCATATGGATCAAAACTGACTCCTTAAGATTCTCCCCGAGAGTTATAATAACAAAGCGAAAAGAATCCCCATTCCTCATACCGATACCAAGGGTGCCTACGTCCCTTAAGCCAGCAATGTCGCAATGATTTTCGTTTCCTTTCTTTCTCTTGCTTTGTTGGGGAGTTTTCCCCCCATTTTTTCTGTACCAGTATTCGGTTGAGTTACAAGCTATGAAGCCCCTGGGATGCGGATGCAGGGATGTTTGAATAGATTTTCCTACGGTAAATTAACGAAAGGGGGCGGGGCTTGTATTGAGTTGCTCGTTCTTGCCGCAGAACGGCGTTGGGATTCCTTTCCTTTCCGGTTTTCTGTTCAGTTTGTGTGTGTCTGCTTGATCGGTAGGGGTTAGACTGTAGTGTTGTAATTTAAACTAGGTATTATTAGTGTTCACAAATAGGGCGTGAAGATATGGGGGCGAGAGTGGCGTTGTAAGAGGTAGACGTTNTGGGCCCACTCGTGGTGTTTTTGTATAGAAGTATCGCAATCACGTCGCTGGGGGGGTTTCTTTCTTGGGAGGGTAAATCCTTAAGATTTAGTGTATCGTACGGTATGATACCGTAGCTGACGAGGGACTACCGTAGGGAAGTGGAGTGGCGGAGTGATCATTATATATCACTCGGAGTTTGGTGTACTGTACTGCAGTGTGGCCACTAGTGGTATTCAAAGTTAGAAAATTTTGAGAGTAAAAGCCGGTTTCTACTAGGACATGCATTAGCTTACTGGAGAGTGTCAGCCAATTGTATTTCAAACTGCATAGTATTATAGTTGAAGACCCCGGTGTTTAGCAATTAGGTTACTGCAAAATATAGCGTACATTGTGAAAAAATTTTCAGCCGTTGAAAGTCTCAACAGAACAGGAGAAAACCAAAATGAAACAATGAACAAGAGAGAAAATACAACACGATTATTCAGAAAACTCACCATGGACTAAGGATGAGACAGAGAAGCTGATACAATGGCTTGAAGATCCTGTCAACCAACAAAAAACGAAGAAGGGATCAGGAGTTACAAAGGAGGCGATTGTGGCCAAAATTGCAGCACTCATTCCAAGCAAAGAGGTCGTTAAAGTCAGTTATAAATATGACAATCTCCTGAAATCATATCGAGCAGCAGCAAAATTAAACAATCAAACTGGGTGGGGCCTCTCTGAGCAGGATTTGGATTCAGGACGGAAGAGCTTAAGAGGTAATACAATAGATATTTGCATTAAATTCTTATAACTTATTACAGTGCTTAGATTTTGAAATGCCTCTTAAAGTCAAGAGATTATACTAAAAATTTCTACAGATAAACTACTTTCCCGGTGTCCTTATTTCTTTCGCCTAGAAAGAATCCATGGCGACTGACCAAACGTTCATCTACCGATCTCATACGATTCAGGCTCTGGAACAAATGAAACAACCGCCGCGGTAGAATAACTTTTAGGATCTCTGATGAATATCGATCACACTATCACAGAGGGAGAAGGATCAATGGAGACTATGGGGGATGGGGAAAGTTCACAGGAGGTGGAAGATTGTCGGAGTGGAAGAGAGACAAGAGGAAAAACAGAAACAGGTAGTGCAAGAATGCTGGATGCTGAAGAGTTGACTGAGGTTAGCGATGGTCCTATAGTAACGGTTGATGATGATAGCTATCCCGAAAGTATGAGGAGGAGCAGAAATACTAGGAGACAAGTGGAGGAGACTACAATTCAAGAGGGGGGGAGAATTGGTGTACCCAGTCAAGGTGGGAGGTTGGGGAGGAATGATGATAGAGAAATTAGATCGATAGAGGGGTCTAGTGGAAGGAGATCCAATAGGTGGGATATACCGAGTCAATCAGCTATTCAGGGCCCAAAAAGATGGCGATTTCCAGAACCATTACAAGAGGAGGATGAAGGGACAGCAAGAGCTGTGGAAGGACAAAAGAGAAAGAAGGGGTCATCAAATGCATTAGTTGATGCAGTTGGCATACTTGCATCAGCCAAAGCTGAGGGTGATGAAAAGAAGTTTGAATTTCTGGATAAGCATCTACAACAGCAGCCCCCGCAACACGATTCCAGTCATCGATTTTGAACGCATTGACGAGTGAAGATAATAATAATAGTAGTAATTGGGATTTGAACCATTAGAGGCTCTTTTAAAGGTGGTTTCTCTACAAATTTACCAGGGGAAATTCCCCTTCGGACCTTCCAAGAACTCCGGATGGAGGGCACAATGAAGTATGATACCATTACCGTACCTTACGAGACCGGCAAGCCAGCGCTCGACTCACGTTGGACTCGCAGGCGATCTCCAGATCCCCCCCCCGAAAGGGATCACCCGAGCCATTTATAAAACTACTCGTAATGTATCCATCCCTTCGTTCGCACGCCGAATTTCACGGAACTCCAGCTCAAAAATCTAAAGGGATATCATACTCGGCTCGGGGGAGGGGGTAGTGCTGGAGCCATCCGGTAATGTTTCACCCCGCCGATAGAGCAAACGCTTCTGACCCGGTGGATCCGCTGGAGGTTTCCCCGAATGGGTAGGCGTTATTGTCCTTTTCGGTATGATAAGAAAGGCGGCGGACTCGACCATTGGTTCCGTCGATAAGGAAAACAATGGATGGGGTGATGTTATCATACATTTTGTTCGTCTATCCTTGCATCGGACGGGTTCCTGAAGACATTCTCTGCATTGTTGTTGTTGTTGTTGTTGTTGTTGTTGTCGTCCGCGATCGGCCCTCAAAGGCTGGTTTGTATGATAATGTACGAGTGCGGGATCCTTGCTTGCGGTGTTCCTGTCCTGTTGTTATCATTCATTTGAATACTCGGTATCTTCCATTGGTAATTAGTGGGTGGGCCCACTCGTGGTGTTTTTGTATAGAAGTATCGCAATCACGTCGCTGGGGGGGTTTCTTTCTTGGGAGGGTAAATCCTTAAGATTTAGTGTATCGTACGGTATGATACCGTAGCTGACGAGGGACTACCGTAGGGAAGTGGAGTGGCGGAGTGATCATTATATATCACTCGGAGTTTGGTGTACTGTACTGCAGTGTGGCCACTAGTGGTATTCAAAGTTAGAAAATTTTGAGAGTAAAAGCCGGTTTCTACTAGGACATGCATTAGCTTACTGGAGAGTGTCAGCCAATTGTATTTCAAACTGCATAGTATTATAGTTGAAGACCCCGGTGTTTAGCAATTAGGTTACTGCAAAATATAGCGTACATTGTGAAAAAATTTTCAGCCGTTGAAAGTCTCAACAGAACAGGAGAAAACCAAAATGAAACAATGAACAAGAGAGAAAATACAACACGATTATTCAGAAAACTCACCATGGACTAAGGATGAGACAGAGAAGCTGATACAATGGCTTGAAGATCCTGTCAACCAACAAAAAACGAAGAAGGGATCAGGAGTTACAAAGGAGGCGATTGTGGCCAAAATTGCAGCACTCATTCCAAGCAAAGAGGTCGTTAAAGTCAGTTATAAATATGACAATCTCCTGAAATCATATCGAGCAGCAGCAAAATTAAACAATCAAACTGGGTGGGGCCTCTCTGAGCAGGATTTGGATTCAGGACGGAAGAGCTTAAGAGGTAATACAATAGATATTTGCATTAAATTCTTATAACTTATTACAGTGCTTAGATTTTGAAATGCCTCTTAAAGTCAAGAGATTATACTAAAAATTTCTACAGATAAACTACTTTCCCGGTGTCCTTATTTCTTTCGCCTAGAAAGAATCCATGGCGACTGACCAAACGTTCATCTACCGATCTCATACGATTCAGGCTCTGGAACAAATGAAACAACCGCCGCGGTAGAATAACTTTTAGGATCTCTGATGAATATCGATCACACTATCACAGAGGGAGAAGGATCAATGGAGACTATGGGGGATGGGGAAAGTTCACAGGAGGTGGAAGATTGTCGGAGTGGAAGAGAGACAAGAGGAAAAACAGAAACAGGTAGTGCAAGAATGCTGGATGCTGAAGAGTTGACTGAGGTTAGCGATGGTCCTATAGTAACGGTTGATGATGATAGCTATCCCGAAAGTATGAGGAGGAGCAGAAATACTAGGAGACAAGTGGAGGAGACTACAATTCAAGAGGGGGGGAGAATTGGTGTACCCAGTCAAGGTGGGAGGTTGGGGAGGAATGATGATAGAGAAATTAGATCGATAGAGGGGTCTAGTGGAAGGAGATCCAATAGGTGGGATATACCGAGTCAATCAGCTATTCAGGGCCCAAAAAGATGGCGATTTCCAGAACCATTACAAGAGGAGGATGAAGGGACAGCAAGAGCTGTGGAAGGACAAAAGAGAAAGAAGGGGTCATCAAATGCATTAGTTGATGCAGTTGGCATACTTGCATCAGCCAAAGCTGAGGGTGATGAAAAGAAGTTTGAATTTCTGGATAAGCATCTACAACAGCAGGGAGAACTACATTGAGAAGAGATAGCACTTGAAAGAGAACAGCTAGAGCTGGAGAAGGATAGGGCCCCAGCAGAACAGTGCCGAACTGACTGGATAATTCTTCAACTCCGAGTATCAATGAAAAGAAACGATAGTCAGGGGGGGGGGAGAGGGGGACAATCGTATCAAGACGATATGGAATATGATGTAAATCAATTGGACTGATGAAAATTGTTATAACAATATTTTGTATAAGTTATTTCTATTGTTTGAATCTTTTAATCTCTTTTTGTTTATATAATTATTCTTTATTTTATGTTACATAGTATATGAAATTGAAATACAAAAAAGTTAGAATTGATTGATAAAATATTCACGCATTCTGTTCCTCCACTCAGCTCCAGCTTGACATTCTGCTTCTATACCCAACTGCTTATCCTCCAAGATCTCACCATTATCTACCTCTATATTCTCTTCCAATATCTCCATTGGACTCCATTGCCCATCACTTTCCATTTCAGAAAAAAAATTATGTACAATAATGCAAGTTATGATCTAAGCTACTACTCGCACATGATCACTTGGTCCAGATATACATGTTGGTAATTCCCATAAGGAGCACCAGTGGTTTTTAAGTACACCAAAGGCATGTTCAATCTTGATTTGGGCCTCCGCAAGCCAAATATTGAAAGTGGTATAACCTCCAACTTCTTGACTTGCTAGAGGTTCTTTATACAGAGTCATACAATGGCGTGTAACTCTGTATATCTTATCGGCCAAGATGTACTCATCTGGACATGAAAAAAATATATTTGGTTTTTAAAAAAATGATGTTCTACAAAAAACAGTAGCATCACCAACAGAAGATGGAAACCCACTTGTAATAAATCTGAATTCCCTTCTATTATCACATATACCTTGAACATTCAAGGCATATTGCTTCTTTCTATTGAAGTATGTTTCACCATGATATGTTGGCCCATAGCATAGAACAATGTCTGTTCTATCTAGGAATCCCATACAACCAGGAAACCTACTCTCTTTTTCAATTCCACCCCTTATTCTTTGAAATTCTAGACTTCCTGGCTCTGGCCACCTTACGAACTGTGGAAGGAGATGAACCAAAGCTGAAATTGTACAATTGCAATACAATCTTGTCATACCCTCACCGATTCCAAGTTGAGCGGCACACTGAACTGTTGATGTTCCACTTGCTCCCAGAAAATACAAGGTCGTAGCCAGCTGAACCGATGGGAGTGCTTGATGATTTGGAGAATTGTTTTGGAAAATTAGATCGTTTTGAATAAGTGAAAGGAGGCTATCAAATGAATGGTGTTTCATTCAGAAAAAGGACATAAAACGGTCTTTGGACAATGTAAAAATCTAATTTATATTAATTTTAATACATATTTTTATTCTTTATACATTAACTTCATTTAGTTACTTACATGACATCTGAACATGTACTCATTATGCGGGATTGGCTCTCATGGCATTAGATACCGTATTGCCGGTACACCAAACCCAAGGAGTTCAATGAACTCCTTGATTTCTGGTCCAAAACCTCCCTCATCTTCATCCTGCCAAGCCTGACTGGTGTCTTGATTGTTGAATGGCAAGGTTGTTGGCTCATCAAGTACTATCAATATAGAGTCAATATCCATAATGCCATGCGTGGGATGTGGTAGGGGGACTTTTAGATGAAAGGTTGGAAGGGATTCTAGCAGGATGAATCTGCTATCGAAATTATCAAATAGACAATCTATGATTGCATTTGATAACCATAAATTCTCAAGCTGACAGGATATCTTAGCCTTTTCTGAGGTGTGAGGCATTGTTTTTTTTGCTTGTTGTTGTTTAAATGTCTCTTTTTTCTTCGTTGTTTTCCCCTGTTCACTATTTATATGTTATCAACTTACTATTACTTTCTACTAACTTTTACCAGATACCGACCTATCGACCTCCGTATCTACTCAAAGAAAAAGTATGGTAGGGTAAGGTAAATTGAGAGTAAAGTAACTGTTTTTGTATATGCCAAGCTTACATGAAACAGTAAAGTAAGCTAAAAGATTTCTACATTTTTAGCTTTGAATACCACTACTGGAAGCCTGGGAGGGGAGCGTACGCAGTATTTCCCCTAAAGCGTTCGAATCATTCCGAGGCTCTCTCTCTCTCTCTCTCTTTTTTTACGATATGTTGAACATGTTCAGAGCGCTGTGGCGGTCCCCTCCGGCAATTTTTTCTTTCCTCGAGTAACCTTTCGATGGCGGTTGTGTAATGGGTATTGAAGGGATGGTTTGATATCGCTCACTTGCAATTCGATACCTTTACCCTTCTTCCAAATACTCATTCTCCGAGTCCCTACTTTCCCTTCCGGCCGGCGTGCCCCTTGTGGTGCCATCCTCTTTTCTTTCATTATCGGGGAAGTGGAATGCCACATGGAAGAAGAAAAAAGACACACTATTTGTATGAAAAGCTACAATTTAGTAAATATGGCACTCACTGTACATTCCGGGATCCTGTAATAGGGGACCCATCGCTTGTGTATCCTACTAATCGTATGGCGAATGGGGACCCAGGCAGCCAGTTCTCCCTGCAGACATGCACTCGGCTATCGCAACCCGATCCGGGTCACAACCTTCCCGTATCGTACCACCCCACTCGGACCTGGCGCCATAAGTTTTCCACCAATTCTTCGCTCCAGCCTCAAGCGTTCAACATCCATCATCCAACCTCCGGCAACACCACCACTACCAAAAATCTCACTCCCTCTCTCTCACCACCGTCAATGGCTCCCCAACCCCCCCGTAAACCTACCACAACCGCCACCACCCCATCATCCAAATCCGCTCCCCCGAAACAGCCAAAAAAGAAATTCGTCCCAAAAACGCACACAACCGCCGGCGTCGCCATCAGCAAGAAGAATAACAATAAAAAACCCAAGTACCCAAAAAAGCAGCGCGAAGCACTCCTCGCTCGGCTGGAGAAGGAATTGCCGAAGCTGAATATGATTACCCCGGCTGGCGTGGTCAAGCCGAAGGGGAGGAAGAAGGGGAAGGTCTTCATCGAGGATCGAGAGAAGATGATGAGGATTTTGAACAGGGTCAGTGATGGGGTCGAGGGGCGGGAGAGATCAAAGTTGGAGAGGGCGGTGAGTTGTCTTCTTTCCTGCTACGTTGGATGGGAGGGATGCTGATTTAGTGGGTGGGGGATTCGCAGAGGCAGCTGGAGGCTATTCGCGAGGAGAAGAGGAAGGAGGAGGAGAAGAGGGAGGCCGAGAGGAGTAGTCGGATGGTAGGTTTTCTTCTACTCTCAGTCAGATGGAGTAATTGGGCTGATGGGATGATAGGAGGGTGCGAAAGATGCTGTGAGGAAGAAGCGCAAGCGCAAGTCCGCCGGGGCTGCCCCCGAAGCACCGAAAAGTTCACCGGAGAAGACGCCCAAGGGGAGGAAGATGGTCGCTTTCGCCTAACTACTGTCTTGCCTTCTAATGTATACTACGGGCGGGGGATTTAGGGGAGACTCTTGTAACATATCACTGCACGATTGTGGGTTCTTGTTTTCAAAAATTCGAAATTAAAAAGGCGTTTGGTATCTTTGCTCTATTCACATGTCAGTTATGTACTCTCTCTCTCTCTCTCTATATATATAGGTGTGCGCCGGGCGAGTGAATGCTGGTCTACTGATTCAAGGCTTCGTCTACGGGGTTAACTTCTACCACTTCTTTCGCGAATGCTGTAAAGAAATCTACGACCTGGAATGGTGTTAGTATCATACTGAGAAATAATAGGAGCAATTGAACGGACCGTTCTAGCAAACCATCTACCACCTCCATATTCAAACCATGACAAGTGACCCCCAGTAGGAGTGGTAGCCATGAAGCAGTACGGATTGGCCTTGACCTCGTCATATGGGACTCCTTCGTCCACCGCAACCTGATAAGGTGAGCTAATATCTTCCAGTAGCGTTGGGATGAGATATACAGGATCATCCTTTGCATGTAATATAAACGTCGGCACGCGAGTTTTCAAAAGGTTATCTACCGAAGACGCATCCCTGTAGTATGCACCGACAGTAGCGTATCCGAATATTCGCGCAGTGAAGTCACTGCGATTGCGATGTTGGTTTCAGTATATATCAACGATTGTAGGGAAGGGGTGGGCATACCGATCAAACTCGTAGAGGTATTTCCCACGACGGACAAGATCAACGTCTATCCGGGGGTCTCCGGAAAAGTTGTCAATGTTGATTTCAAAGAGGTTTCTCATGTTTCTAGGAAATTTTAAGCAACTGAGGTTTGCGTGGGTGGGGGAGGTTGGGAAATCTTCACCCTCCCATAACTTTGGAGTAGACTTCAGACCCCAAGTAAGTCCTGTGCAGTGCCTTACTCGCAACCTCTAAATTCCAAGGGCTAGAGCATAACACTACAGCTTTGAAAACACACTCATCGCATTCTTCGCCAATATACTGCTCCCATCCCCATCATTAGCCAATCCTCTTCCCCCATTCTCTTCGCGGGGTCACAAACTCACATTAGTCAAAATGTTAGCCCCATATGAAAAACCTACAGCATACAACGGCCGTCTCGGGTACACCTCCTGTAGATACATCACCGTCTGCCTAAGGTCCGCGGTAAACCTGGCATTGAACAGCTGCCCCGTGGTGACCTTCGAAAGTGCACATCCCCTAGCATTAACCACACAAGCAGCAAACCCACTCCCGTCCTCTTCGACCCTCCTCGTTAGCGGTGCTAGAACGGACCGAAGGTACAACTCATGACTCCCGCCGGATAACCCGTGCAGTGCTATGACCATCGGTGTATCGTCATCAGAGCCTAGCTTTGCCACTTCTTCCTCCGTCATATCCCTTGTTCGCAGCGGCAGCGCTCCTCCTGTCGCCACCTCCACCGAGGAGGGGGCGGGGGGGAATGCATCGTGCACGACAAAGTCCACAGCAAAGTGCCCACCGTCAGCAGGGTTCCGTAAGCGCTGCCGGGCATAGTAGATTGTGTGCGGGTCATTCCATTTCACGGCCGTCCAGAAGGTTTGCAGGTGCCCATTGAAGAGGAGGGGATTTGCCCGAAAGGGTGTTAGGAGGGGGGCTGTGAAGGCGGGGAATGGGAGGGCTTTGGTTTTGGTTTTCAGGGTTATGGGGTTGCGAGAGTGGTGGGAGGTTGGGTGGGCAGGCCAGAAGGGCATTGTTGGAGGTTATTGTATCGTGAGTGTGATGGCTGGGTGGTGGAAGTGCCGTGTCCTGTTCCCGCAGTATTCCCCGGCGGATAAAGGGGAAGAGCAGGAAGAGCAGGAAGAGCTTATTTGTATGGCAGGGTCCTACTGTACCCGTACCGCAAGTACCGGTAGTACCTACGAGTACTGGTAGTGCTAGCGAACCCAATCGGGAAGCGAGCTGAACTGCGGAAGCGGGACATAGAGGAGGTGGGGGCGGAGCGGGTGCATAACTTATTATGCACAGCTAAGAAACGATGAGACTGTGCGTAAAAAGCAACAGCCAACTCAGTCATGGGGAGGAAAGAAGAAGATACTCTGGAAAAGAGAATTGCAGATGCAATTTAGGCCCTCAGGAAAGGTAGTCACCCATAAATCGAAGCAGCTATCAAAGCACTTGCCACGCCAAAATCCAGACCTGAGTATCCTGTTAAGCTAGAGGTTCGGGAGTTCCCCAAAAGGTTGTGCATATGCGACAGCAATTCCAAACCCCTATGCAGGAGCGGGCTATTAGGCGACAGATCGAAAAACTAGATAATAGAGGGGTTTAGCCGGACCGTGCTGTCAGGATTTCATGCTAAATTCGAGAGTTAGTTCGCAAGAAAATGTGATGGTTGATTGTGTGGGTTTAGCCAACCCATGCTAAAATTAATCTTATCATTATTATGTAACTGTGGCAGATGAAATATCAAGCCCTACCATCCATTTTAACTTGCTCTAATATGTCAACCGATGGTCTTTAATGCTGTGCTTAAGAAAGAATCTTGCCTCCTGTGAATTCACAGTCCATTGATTTTTTTTGCTTCCCATTTTTCACAATAATGTATTTCAATCTATCCAAAAAGTGTCGCACGGTTGAAGTTATTCTGTCCGCTGCCATCAGTCATCGCTGCCTGGGTGGCACACATTTACAACTCTGCCAACTAGAAGAGGAGGAAGCAGAACAAGCACAAAAAGACAATCATATACGTCCTCCTATAAGCTATATCCACAGACCTGATTGGTATTTGGACAATTCAGGATTGCAATATTTTCATAATGATCAGGACTTTGTTGAGTACTTCTGATAAATATCTCATTGAATAGTTAGTAATAGGAACAATAGTACTAATTTATAAAGTAGATTCAATAAAGATGAAATCTGTACCCTGATTCCAATTCTTGGAATTGAAAATATCGTTTAGTGTAACCTCCTCCAACCATCATTGCAGCTTGCAATATGTATATTGCTGTATCAGTTATCTGCCTATAGTACTTGTTTAAATGATGAAATCAAGATTTTTGGTTATTCGCGGACCTATATATTATTAGTATTTAATGATGTATTGGTACATATCTGTGCATGTTTTTGGAACCTCCTTTTTTAGGATAGTCAATGACTTACCTTGGTGAAAATTGTAGAATATGCTAATGCAGTAAAGAAGGTTATTGGCACCTGTGGTATTTGGGGTTGGATTGATGGAACAATGTGTTCCTTTTGCCGTCCTAGTGAAGATCAGGCTGTATACTATAATAGTTATAAGAAAGCCCATGGCTTTCAGTTTCAATCAATAATAACATCTAATAGAATTATGTCTGATCTCCATAGACCGTATACAGGACCTGGTGGTAACTGGATAATGTGGTCTGACTCTGAGCTTGAGGCAATTTTTGGAGAACTTCTAGGAGACGAGTAGGAGTAAGCTAGGTATTATCTTTATGGTGATTTAGCATATTGGCCTGCATTTGGTATTATGGGTCCATACTGGCCTTCTACTCTAGGTGTACCCCTTTCCCATACTGAAGAAGCTGCAAATCTTCTTATACCAAGTGCAAGAATCTCAGTTGAATAGGGCTTGGGCTTAAATGTTAATTTTTGGGGTAATAACAATTGTAAGAAAGGATCCAAAATTATGTCCTCCCCAGTTGCCATATATTATCTTGTTTCTACTCTACTTACAAATATATATACCTGTTTAAAGGGAAGAAATATTGTTTCTGATAAATTTCAATATTCTTCTTCAAGTTTGAAAGAGTATGTTGATAGTGTACGTTCAAGTTATTAGTTTATTGTTATTAGTTTACTGTATAAAGTTCAAGGATAAAAGAGTTACCAGAAGAACTCTAACCTAATAATAAAATACAATATATACTAGTATTCATAGAGAAAATAAATTAGATAGTACTTGTATCGTAGACCTATTTATATAAGTTCTTTTTCATGTTGTAAATAGATAAGGGTACAATAAGAAATATAAGTATTAGAAAATATTAACCCCTTTTATGTTTTTTAATTCTCTTCTGCAGTGTTTCTACCATGTACTATTATAATAATATTTACTATCTAATATTTACTATCTAATATTTACTGTCAAAATAAATATAAATTAAAAGAAGGAAAGGAAAGTGAAATACAATAAGCAAATTATTTAGTTAATTGTTTTTCACTAAAAGATTCAAGATATGATCCATCTTTGAAGCTATATCTTGAACTGTTTCTGTAACCGGTACGGGTACTAGGTTGTTTTATGTTTGGTTTTACGGTATCGTTTGATACTGGTATTGTTTTGTGTGCTATCGATTGATACACACATTGTTTTACGTTTGCTTTCACCGTATCGTTTGATACTTGTATTGTTTCGTGTGTTATCGATTGATACACACATTGTTTTATATTTGGTTTCACGGTATTATTTGATACTTGTATTGTTTCGTGTGCTATCGATTGATACACAGATTGTTTCATGTTAGATTTCATGGTATCGCTTGATACCTGTAGTGTTTCGTGTGCTACCGGTTGATACACACATTGTTTTGCAATATCGCTCATACGGGAGATAAGCGATATGCTGTATTTAAAGACCGCTGATTTCCACGATGGAGACAGCGGACTTTGACTGATAGTATGCTTAATATACTTGGTTGAACGGTTACTTCTTTGATCTCCTATTACACCCTTTCGAAGCCTCCTCTAGCAAGCAGTGCTTGTAACCAGTATGGGTTACTAGTGTTTTATGTTTGGTTTCACAGTACCGGTTGATACTTGTATTGTTTCGTGTGCTATCGGTTGATACACACATTGTTTTATGTTTGGTTTCACAGTATCGGTTGATACTTGTATTGTTTCGTGTGCTATTGGTTGATACACAGATTGTTTTATGTTTGGTTTCACAGTATCGTTTGATACGTGTAGTGTTTCGTGTGCTATCGGTTGATACGCACATTGTTTTATGTTTGGTTTCATAGTATCATTTGATACTTGTATCGTTTCGTGTGCTATCCGTTAATACACACAATGTTGTGCAATATCGCTCATACTGGAGATAAGTGTTATGCTGTATTTAAAGACCGCTGATTCCTGCCATGGAAACAGCAGACTTCGACAGACAGTATTCTTAAATATACTTGGTTGAACGCTTACTTCTTTGATCTCCTATTACACCCCGTTCGAAGCCTCCTTTAGCAAGCAGCGCTCGCTTCGTGTTGATCACGAGGCCATCTGCTCCTATCGTACTGCTACGTGACTAGGGCCTGGCCCGAACACGTTACAGTGCTCGCTTCTTGTTGGTCAAGAAGCCATCTGGTCCTATCGTAGCGCCACATGACTAGGGCCTGGCCCGAACACATTACAGTGCTCGCTTCTTGTTGATTAAGAAGCCATCTGGTCCTATCGTAGGGCCACATGACTAGGGCCTGGCCTGAACAGGTTACATTTTTTTAACCTCAGCAAGTGGTTAAGAAACCTGCAGGGACTTGGTCTGATCAACCTAGGAAAATCCAACCGAGAAGCTAGCATCGGGAAGCGGTAGAACCATGAAAGGTTCTGTTCCGCCAACACGACACAATTGAGTCACTGGAGACTCGAAGTAGGAAGCAGGTCCTACGAGAAGGCCTTACCAAGAAAAGGCAACCCAAGAAACCGAAAGGGCCAAAGAGCGATTTCTCGATTGACGAAGCAGAACGTCAACTAGCGCGAGACTTGGCCAAGCAGACCTTTAGCTAATCTACTGACTAATTATCAAAGGTAGCAACCAGCCTTCCTGGGCTATTTCCCCCCAGCCCCAGTAAAGGAAAGGGCCCGGCGCAACTACTGAAGAAAGACAGCATACCTGTCGGGACACCTAAGAAGGAAGAAGACGAAGAAGAAGCATCAGATCACGCGGTAGTAAGACAGCCACCAGACAAATCCCCCAGCGACTCTCCAGAAAGCTCGTCAGATGACAGCTTGAGTGATGAAGAGTCCGAACACAAGATGTCCAAAGGTGAATCCGCTGGGCAAACAGGACCTAAAATTAAACTCCCACTGCCATCCTCATTCTTGAGCGAAAAGGATAACTTAAAACCTGAAGTATCTGACTGGTGGGTTATAACAACTTCTCAATACCTGGCCCTACACGGAGTGGACAAAACTAAGGAAGGAAGTAGAGTGTACTTTGGAAGCTTCTGTAGCGGAAAAGCAGAGGAAGCATACCACCAAGCAATGAAGCACTATGAGAGTGGGGACAAAATCCGAGGAACGACCCGGATAAAATACCTGGGAGAGAGATTCCAATCCTCGCGAAACATGAAAGAACTATACGAAAGGTTCATGGATATCCAGCAAGCACGGAATGGCAAAACAGGAAGAATAACCTTGGTCGCGACAGATCTTTTAATGTATCATGGGCGATTGCCTACTGGGACGGTGTCTCAGTATATGCTGCGATAAAGAGTGTATGAGGCAATACATCCCTGACTACGCCAGGAGGTAGAACCCCTGGTGGAGGAGGGTGATTTCTTTGAAAAGATAGTCAAACGGGCCAAACGGAAGGACACTATCCTGTATGAAACAGGAGTTTATCGAACCCACATACTACAGCAAAAGAACAGCAAAGGATCATCATCGCAGGATAATACAAAAAAGGATAAACCATACCACAAGGATTCAAAGGAAAAAAAGGACAAGAAGCAGAGACAACGGGAGGAAGGCACGTGTTTCGAATGCGGGAAAAAGAGGCACTACGCCAAGGACTGCTTTTCCAAAAAGAGAAAAGGAAAGGCCGCTAAGCGAGAGGCTAGCACAAACCATATGGAAACAACCAAATATGATGAAGTGGAAATTGACTCAGTAGAAATGGAAAGCCTCCGAACGCAACCAACATTGGCAATCAGGCCCCGTGACACCCTTAAAGGAACGATTCACATAGAAGGCCACCCAGCAAAGGTACTATTCGACACGGGAACAACCGGCTGCGACATAATTAGCGCTACCTTTATCTCTACTCATGGCATCCCTACAGAGCCTCTACCCCAACCAACAACAGTCAATATGACTATGAAAGGATTCTGCTCTTCAAGCTACAAGAAATGTGGACAGACCGTAGGAATCGGGAAAAAGAAATGGACAAATCAGGGGATGTTGGTAGGGAACTTGGCAAAGTACGACGCCCTGATTGGAATACTATTCCTGAAAAGACATAATGCTCTTACCAGGTGTGGGGATACAGCAGTGGGATTTCCCGATGACAAACTATGTGTGCTATGCAAACCAACAAGTGGGGAATTCCGAGCCGCTGTGTCAGACACCACGCAACAACATTGTTGGAAGAATACAAGGATGTATTCTCGGACAAGATCCCTGAAACACTACCCTCTGTGCGTAAGATTAGCTACCACATTCGGCTGAAAGATCCAACCGACCTACGAAACCAACCAACATAGACGATCTGTAACCGGTACGGGTTACTAGGGTTTTATGTTTTATGTTTGGTTTCACAGTATCGTTTGATACTTGTATTGTTTCGTGTGCTATCGGTTGATACA
>PYWC01000003.1:1455333-1498676 GCA_003182015.1 Tuber magnatum | reverse complement strand
TCAAATGATACTGTGAAACCAAACATAAAACAATGTGTGTATCAACCGATAGCACACGAAACAATACAAGTATCAAACGATACTGTGAAACCAAACATAAAACCCTGGTAACCCGTACCGGTTACAGACAGGACAAATATGGGGAGGCACAGTTTCAGATGTTTCCCGCTTCGGTAGCGGGTCCTACCTGAGCACAGAAAAATGTGCTGGTTGCATGGAGACGGAAGAAACCGAAATTAAACAGCACCCCCCTTCCCCTGAAGACCTAAGCGAGGCCAACACCTAAGCAAGGCCAACACCTAAGCGAGGTCACTACCAAAACATAAATTCCACCCACTATCCCTCTAACCCGCTGAAGTAAACAGACTACACTACCAGACCTCCAAACCTTTACCCTCTTACAAACCTTATCCTTACGTGAAAGAAACAAAATGTCGAGCTATGAAGAAGTCAGTATAAAGGGACGAGACCTCATTTTGGGATACCCGCTTTACCGAGAAATCATTCCACTAAGCGCATACTGGAAAATATTCTACATTGATCACTGTGAGGATTGCGGATGAATCGATCTCGAGACGGAGGAATGGGAGGACCGGATAGTACGAAACTTCGTAGACCTGCTTCACTACTGGGAGTCAGGTTGCTTTCTGTGCAGAGCGCCATGTGTGGAGTGTTTGGAAAGATGGTTGGAAGGTGCAGAATGGATGTTGCAGGACAACATGAAATTGTTGCAGGATAGCGATGACGACAAGGATGGGTCCTAAGCGAACTTTCAGGAGAATAGCGGAATTACTGGCTATTAGGATTTCATTAGGTTGTTTTATTTGGTGAAATTGTTATTTTATTTTGGGAGTGTAACCGGTACGGGTACTAGGTTGTTTTATATTTAGTTTTACGGTATCGTTTGATACTTGTATTGTTTCGTGTACTATCGATTGATACACACATTATTTTATATTTGGTTTCACGGTATCATTTGATACTTGTATTGTTTCGTGTGCTATCAGTTGAGACACACCTTGTTTTATATTTGGTTTCACCGCATCGCTTGATACTTGTAGTGTTTCGTGTGCATTCGGTTGATACACACATTGTTTTGCAATATCGCTCATACTGGAGATAAGCAATATGCTCTATTTAAAGACCGCTGATTTCCGCGATGGAGACAGCAGACTTCGACTGATAGTATTCATAATATACTTGGTTGAACAGTTACTTCTTTGATCTCCTATTACACCCCTTCGAAGCCTCCTTTAGCAAGCACTGCTCACTTCTTGTTGATCAAGAAGCCATCTGCTCCTATTGTACCGCCACATGACTAGGGCCTGGCCCAAACACGTTATAGTTTCTTTTAACTCAGCCACATCTTTATATACAGCTTCTGACTCCTTTTCAAGCTCAGAAACCTTTTTCTTCTCTTCTTAATCCTTGGATAAATCAAAAGCTTGAGATATAGACTAGACAGCTTCAACCAAGCAGTTACCCCATCTAATATACTGTTCATTTAGTGCAATAGTATGATCCCTCAATCTCTTATTTTTCTCCCATGCATTTTTAATCCTTTTTCTCTTTGAAACTCTTTCGCTTCCATCTTGGTCACTTGATGATAGTTTACTTTTATTGTAATTGGAAAGGGCTGTGGCAGTCTCACAAAATACCTGTCTTTTTTTTTTTTTCAACATTGGAAGTATCATATTTTCGGAGTCTAACTTTGCCTTTTTATGGTCTACTTTTTCCTTTTCTCCTGGTTGTTGTTTTGCTTTCTTATTTGACTCAACCTGGAAAACCCATTAATTCCAAGTATTTAGTACTTGATTGAGTTCTGACTCCATATAGGCACTTCCAGAGGCTTGAAAATTCTGATATTATTATGAGTAACTATTATATCTAAACTATTATAATAATATCTAACTAACCTTTAGAGACTTAGAAGTATATTGTTTTACCATACGCCTAATAATCAGTCATGCATTTACAGTTTTCTTCCCTGTCATCTGATTAAATATTTCAGTCCAATAACTCTAAAACTTTTCCTTCTCTTGCAGGTATTCCTCTCCATGTATAGAGCAGAGGCATACAAGTTATAACTGTTTGGACACAGTTAAACTTGCCTTTTGTCAGGATGGCTCTAGAGGTTGGAATAACTCTTGGGGTTAGGATGGCTCTGAGGATTGTGATAGCTTTAAGGGTTAGGATAGCTTCTGTGGTCGGAATGGGTCTTGGGGTTGGGATGACTCTAGTGGTCGGGATGGCTCTGAGGGTTAGGATGGCTTTAGGGACTGGAAGAGATTGGTATATATCCTGCCTCCTTACATCTCCAGTTCTGATAACTCTACCTGAACAGAGTCCCTTTCTGATAGTGTAGATGGATAGGAAGCAGATGGATTGTTGGAGAGTAGAGAGGTATTTGACAAATCTTACAAATTCATATTTGATCCCAGATGCAATACATGCAAGGGGATAGAAACTATGGCAGGTATATTGAGGAGGTGGCTCTGGGTTGTGAAGCTTTTATTGTGGCATATTTCTTGGAGCTTACATGTATTAACTTTTGCTGACTATTTGTTTATAGTTATATGCAGATTTAAATATTATCCTAATTAGCACCAGATATCAAATCATACTCCATGGATGAAAATATTAATACAAGTACAAGTACTGAAAAGACTATATTTGGTAGTAGCAGAACTTCGGGATAAAAGGAAAAGAAAGGGTTAACAGAAAAAAAGAACAAACTAATCTGGTCAAGGTTGTGGAAGCACAGTCCTTTAGCTATCCACTCATATCTTGAGTTGGTCGTTCACGAAAATCAATATTGTTGGTTCACACTTCACTTGTCTATTTTAAAAGGAAGAGGGGAAGGTCACTTAAATACAGGCAAACAGAAAATTTTCTCTCCCACAAACAGTTATACAGAAAAAAACCCTAACTATTTGGTAAAGAAAACCCACAAACCAGTTTTCTGCCCCCACAGTACTAGCCTTGTTGCTACAGTGAATAGTCCGGTTGCCTCTAGCAACAACACTATTCTGATTTAACACGGTTCGGCTAAACCCCTCTAATTGCATCAGCGAATATATTATAATATTATGTATTTATACACAAGAATATATGCATATCACCAATGAATGCCACATGTGTCCAGACAAGATGCGCCCACGAACCTTGCCCTTTGGGTCTCATACGTCCGGATGCAAATGTGTTCTCGGTTCATCGGCAAAAAAATATATTACATCTGATGCATTGGTCTTGCATCTCAATTTGGGCCCGATATTTTTTTTTTACATCCTCGGCTGCTCGGCCTCCTGTGCAATCTGTAGACTAGACTACCGCGTGCCAAAGTTTACCTCCGCCTATCGCACAGATTCGTTGCATGATCAGATAGGCGGGGCTTCTGTCAGCGACACAACCTTCCTATTTTCTGTCCAATCGTCATTTTGTGGGCACGGATATCGGAAACACTAAGGGAATTGCAGATATCTAAAAGGCCTTACACCCTGTTGAAGGTGAAGGTACGGATCTCGGTAACGGCCCCCCTTAACCTCATCAATTGCTCTAATTGCGCAGCGAGGGGGAGTTGGCTGAGTGGCCTCTTGTGTCGCGAAACCTAAGCGGGGGGGGAGGGGTCGAGGGCTACGGAGCGGCCTGAGGGTTCAATTGTGGGAACGAGCAGTAGTGTGGTATGATATAATATCATACCGGTATCCCACCGATAACCTGGGCTCGATTATTTAGAATTCTATCGAGTATAGCAAAAGCACCAGTACTGGTATGATATGATACCAACACTGACACCATACTCATCCGAGCCCTCTTCACCTCAGGGCCAGGTTGAGCACAGCGGTCGCATCCTGTACCGGTACTGTAGGTTCTGGGGCAAGCGAATCAGGTCTGCTGCATCCTGCACATCTGGATACTGGTATCATAGGACGAGTGAATGAAGTTAGCAGGAATGGTTCCCATCTAGGAATCCCATGCAAACTGCCCGTCTTGACCCTGTTTTTCAGCATTTCCTCCAGGACTTGGCTGTTCCGAATTTTTATCATGGTTTCTCTTGCCAAGGTGTGCTGTCTAAAGAACCGCCGGACTTCTCTGAGGGGTGGTGAGCAGGCCGCTCATTGAGAATTGGCATTTTGTGTGGGAAACTCGGGAGTATGCTTTTCTCGCTGCCAAGCTCCTACAGGACCCGGATTCCGATGAAGTTTGATGGATGGATGGCACAAGTTGACGTGGGAGCACCGCAGTTACCTCCCGAGGAGCTTTTTCTACATGATACCGGTATCGGCAGAGGGTCTGCTTGTGTGAGAGTGCGCGGGTGGTGTGGTCTAGAGCTCTGGGAGTGCTTTCCTATAGTACTGGTATAAATACTTGAACAGGAGTTGTAATGTGGTGGAGGGGTTTGATGCTGGATTGTCTACCTATCCATCTATCTAGGGGCCTGGCATGTGTATGCCTTAGATTCCAAGCAGAGAGGTAAGCGCAGATTCCTGAATCGGGCTTCAGGTATAGTAAGCTCACTATGGCCTTTGAGACCTGGGTGCAAGCAGCGCTGGTCAGGCCCAACCCCATAGTATTGGCTGTCCGTTCTCCAGGTTGCTTTCAATTGAGCAATCCGGCAGTGTTTGCGTATTATATTTGCGTATCTTTTTCATGAGACTGTGCTTTTCGGTTCGAGGCACTTATATATCATCCCGGAGGCCACCTCCCCACTCGATCATACCATTTATATCCTTGCCGGGAGTCTTCGCCGTTCCGGTGCCGAGTCCTCGGGCTCCCTTCCATCGTTTTCCCTCACGTATCACATTTAATACGGGTGCAGGTATTGTCATCATTCTACTTGTATTATTTACCCTACTAACTTGCGACATGGCAACCGCCGGGTAACTTCCCTTTCCCAATCGAACGTTAAGTTAAGCTCTTCTCATCCCCAACCCTAACCCGGCTCGTCGCGCTCTATCCCAGCCGCCCGAAGCTTCTCTTCACAACCTCGCCCGCAACATTTTATGCCCTCACCATGACGACTCCCAACGGCGGCGGATGGTACAACAGTGGCCCCGGGCCATCCTACAGCAACAGCAATAATAGCAACGGCTATGGCCCAAACCCTTACCCCCCAACCGCCCCGATCGCACTGGGCCGCCCTCAGCAATCCTCCTCAACCCCGACACGACTTCAGCCGCCACCGCCGCCGCCGACAAACCGCTACAGTAACTTTGAAATCACTATTCCAGTCAACCGCTGGCCCGCTGGCCACTCGAATAGCAATACTCCTAATACTCCCAGCACACCGTCCAGTTCGATGGATCCTCCCTTGACCTTGATTTCCATGGCCGAGGGTTACTTCGAGGCAGCGCATGCGAGTGGCTACAAAGCAGCTTTGGCAAAAGGGGGTGGGGATGCGAAGGCTTATTATAAGTTGGTTGCTACGGGTCTGAGGGCCCTGGAGGCGGCTTTGCAGGTAGGCGTTTGTGGTGGGAGAAGTGGAAGGGAGGGAAACATCATAGCTGATAGCGGATAGTGCCGACTTCAACCAAGATTAGAAGCTATGGTCAGGCTGCGATATGCCGGGATATTACACGAAGAGACGGAGAATGGGGATGAGGCTGAAGACGCTTTAAATAAAGGAGTGAGTTGGCTTCATTTGCATCGTGCGGTGGGATTCAGCGGCTAATTTCTTCCCCCCGCTTTCCTGCTCGCAGATTATGCTAGCGCAGAGGGTAACGATTCTTCCAATCAACCTGAGCCACGGGAAGCTGATGCGCGCGTAGGGAAACTTTACCGATATCAAGTACACTATGCAACATCTTCTCGCACGCATTATGCTACGAACAACGCCCAAGGCTTCTCTGAAAATGCTTAATTCCTGTATTGCTGACTCGGAAACGTATGCGGTTACCCTAATATCTTCACCGACACCCAACTGACGTTACGCCTGCTATAGTCTTGATATGGTCCACTGGACCTATTCGTTCCGATTCCTGCGCTGTAATATCCTGATGGAGGATTCCCCACTCCACGATGAGCAGGGTGCAATAACCACTCTTCAAAAGATATCAAGTACTGCAGCCGCACGCCATGACCACGGGATATACCTACTCGCAAGTCTGATGGAGACAATGATTTCGGTTTCTTCCGGAGCCGACGGAATTGAACCGGCTAGTCGTGCCTTGGCAAGAGCGAATTCTTTACAGCTGGAAAGCATGCAAGGGATGGAGCAATTGGGCATCTTGCGGCAGATGTTGGATATCATGTGCTCACTCATGGTTGGGCGCTATAGCGAAAGCGAAGTGAAGGTCAAGGTACTACATGGAATGCTCGACCATAGTTCAAAGGCCCAGATTTGGACACCCAACGGGGAATTTAGAATATTAATTAATCCCGTGCGACCCGGGAGACCCGAGGAAAGACTAAAGTTCAAATGGTTGACCAAAGAGGATATTTTCGTGCTGGGATACTTTATTAGTGGTCTCTGCAAGTTCCAGAAAAATGTCGAGGAAGTGGGGCGCGGGGAGAAATATCTGCAGGAAGGTCTTAGGTCTATAGAACGTGAGTCAAGACACGTCAATATTTGCTTTTTTGCTTTCTTCTCTTATTTTTTTCCCAACTACCGTTCTTGGGTTCTGACGGTTTCACAGGTCTATTGAAGGAAGACCACGCTAGCACAACCTCGCTTGTGGGAGCTATGAACAAGTCTACATGGAGACAAACGCTGAAATGCCATGTTATGCTCTACCACACTTTCCTCCTCTGCGTAAGAACAGATTGGGACGGTGCTATTAAGGTGATTTCCCCTTTGGATACCGAGTAAGCCTATACCCCGCAATGCTGACCGCACTTCCTGCTAGGGATTCAACAACCTCCAACAAGCCTTCTCGGTGCTACCACCCCAAAGATCCTTCCTACCAACACTAATCACCTACCTACAAGCCGTAATATCCCACGGGACGAACCAACTGGATCAGGCCCTGGAGCTCTACAAACTAGTCTACACGACTGTCCAATCTCCGGATTCAGAGATATCAATAATTTCCAAGCTGAATTCCATCATAATTCTTCGGCCGCGCGACCCCCGCGCAGCAGAACACCTTATGGCGGCGGTAGAGAAGCCCTGCACGTCGACGAAAAACTACCTTATGAAGGCGGCATACATGGCCGTCAAGGCCACAGAGCGAGGTGAGCTGGTCAAGACAAAGAACTACCTAAGTCTAGCCTTGCAGCTCGCTACACAAACGACGAATCAGCAGTTGACATTCATCCTGCTTAGCTTCATGTGTCACAGGTTCTTTTCGGGCGTGGTTAGCGAGCAGGCCGAGAAAAGTGCCAGGGCGGCGCTTCAGAATGCCACACGTGGGAGGGATAGCTTGTGGAGTCTTATGGGGGGTGAGATGTTTGCTGGTAAGTTCCAGTTTGTGTGTCCATTTTGGCTTGTTTGTCGAACGGATAAACGAACGGACCCCACGAGGGGTTTTTTTTTTCTTTTTCTTTCAGCCCTGTTTATTCACGGATTCAGTGGATTGACTGGGGGGGGGCTAACTGGGAACGCGTGCTACAGACTGTCTGGCGAGAAAGGGTAATGAGTATGAGGCTATGAGACAAAGAGACCTCAACGAGGAGCCCAGAAACGCAGTTGTTGCGAACTTGACCCGACATATGCTCCCGGATGAGCATGCCAGTAGAGGAGTGGGACTTCATGAAGTTGTCTAAAAAGTACTTGGAATGGTAGGGTCAGGGTAGATGGGAGGCGTTCGCATTGGATTCTTTCATAACCTTCATATTTTTGCAGTACCGGTAACTCTATCTCTGCCTTGGGGGGGTATGGTGGCGGTAGTGTATTGATTTACTTACGGTAGACGATATCCTTTACTCGCCGTCGTGGGCATTTGTACAGTACGATAGAGGCTTTTTCCTGATTTTTCCATTCTTTCTGCTTTTAGTCTGGGCTTGGAAATACGGCGTTCTCTTTTTCTTTTTCTTTTTCTTCTTCCATCTTTCTCACCTCTACCACATCAGCGTAGACCCCCCTTCCACCCAAGCTCATCACAATTTCTCCATACGCCCCCAAGTCGCTTCTTCCGTCGTTGCCCATACTGTACTCGAGCACCATCTCTGGTACTGTACTCGTACTCTCCATCCACCACTTGCTCGAACACACCCCCTACCACCCCACTACTAGCACTATAGTACAAGTATAAGCAACTCCAAACCCCACCAACCAGTCAGCAAAAAAGACAGACAGACCCAATCCGCCACCGACTTTCTTTACCTCCTTACCCCGCCAGCCACCGCACCCGTAGTACACATCCGCTTACGTGAGTTGAGAAGGAACAAGTACCTATACGGATAGCGCCCAAGTACTGTACCCTCTTGTGATACCGGTACAGCATCACAAGTTATGATGTGGTGTGTGTGTGTGTGTGTGGCATGGTCTCGGGAGATAAACATTGTCCCTTGCAGGGGTATATTATGGTACCATTCATCTTTTTTTTTTCGGGCCCGGGCCGGGTCGGTGGTGGATTTTATATCATAGGTTATGCTTGTGATACCGTGCCGTACTGTACTTGTACCCGGGGGTGAGGGTATTTCGGGCGCGGTTACACGAATCCTGTTTCCCAGCGAGTTGCTCGAGGAATCGCCTCTTCTCCTTTCGGAAGTGCGCCCGACTTTTTTCTGCCACCAAAAATTTCTCACTTGCTATCACTCGAATTTCCGAGTCCGGTTTAGTCCTCATACGAATTTCACACCTCCTGATGGGGGTGCGCTTGACTTTTGTCAACCCCCTACCGTAAGAACTGGAATAATTGGACAGGGTTCTAGGTAGTCAAAATAAGGTGTAAACTCCGGTGAAGTGGAAATTAGTGTCTTAGAGGTGCTTTTTGAAACCAAAATCAAGACAGAAATCAGAAACCTCCAACCTCCCACATAGTAGAGTAATCACATCAAGGAGTGAATAAAAATGTAAACAAACAATATTCAAGAAAAATATTCTTTTACAAAGCAAGGAAAAAAAATATACTTTTACCTATTCCTCAATGCCTTTTGAACCTTGTAGTTGAATTCAAGTTCAATCCAACCTCCCACTGCTTCCTGCTGAGAGATTTTATACTGGAATAAAAAAGAAAAGAAGGCTGAAGCAAAAACTACTTACCAACCTGCTTCATAAGTCTAAGAAGCTTACTGAAAACCCCTATCAGTCATATACTGTTAGTTATAAACTATGTATTTTGTTATACTGGAAGGAGATAAAAGTCCAGTAAGGTTCAACCAAAGAATTAGGACTTACATATAAGGAGTATGCTCAACAGTTTAAGGTTCCTGCAGTAAACCTTTCACATTAGAGGAAGGAGAAAAAGGAGGAAAAGTTTGTATCACTGAATAGAAGTTAGCGAAGAACCATAGGAGGAGGAAGATGAAGAAGTAGACTGATAATAGAGAAGGACTCAGAGCTGATTGAGGAGTTCTGGGAGCACAGGATACTTGGCTGACCAGTATGATGAGAGTAATTTAGAAGAGTTAGTAAAGAACTCTTTTTAAAACACTATCTTGAAAGAAGTCTAGTGGATTTTACCTTTGCACATTGGTGGTTTAGACGATATCTATAATATTCTCTACCAGTTAGTATTCTCAGATATAGGTGGCAATATCTTTATTCCACTCTTGAGACTCTGACTCTACTACTTATCATATCAATAGTCAAGCAATCAAGGCTTCTATATGATGATACACTTATGAGAGTATTAGTACAATTATAGCTACTGAGGTGAAGAATAAAGTAGTAAAGTTATAGGTAAGAAGATACAAAGATAATAGTATGAGGAGCTCATTCTCCTGGATCCTATCAATCTCTTTTATACTCACTCTTCCCATAACTCTAACCCTGTAACTCATAACTATGAGTTATTTATTATACTTATAATATAGTCATGTGTGCTAACTGTATCACATGCATGAAACCCATAACTAAAAATCTGAGTTGTGTGCAAAAGTTATAATATTATTTAACTTATAACTATAAGTCACTCAAGTGTATCAAGCAATAAAAACATATTAACAACTCACAACTATAAGTCATATGATACCTCATTGTTAGGTGGTAGCCGACTTTAAGGACAAGTGAGTTTTAACTAAGGCCCGATACTTGACAAAGTGAATGCTAGAAAGGCTCGTTAGCTTGAAATGGATAGAAGAATAAAAGTTGTATCGTATAATGAATATATTGATAAGATCTCTTCTATGTCACTGATGATGTCTGTAAAAGTGTGAGAGGTATCTCAATATTTATATTCCATGTCTGGGCATTTGCAAACTATCTATTCCTCCTATCTCTTTCTTTGTTTCCTCAGTTCAAACTTTGTAGACCCTTAAAACTTTTATCCCACTTGACTCTGAATTTCTTAGACCATGGAGAGGGTGTTCCCATTCCACTCCTTGTAGTATCCACTCTATTCATAGTTACTCGAACGCTTTTAACGCAGCAAGTGGCTACTAGTTCATTCTCGGCATATGGAGTAATCAGCTCCAATGACAGACTTATTAATGCAGTTGGATCTACCATCTGCCTGTATCAACCCACAGAAGGCATACTCCTTCCTTATTGCGCCAATAGCATCTAGGACTCTTGATACTCAGGGTCAACCTTTTGTGTGGCATGTCCTATACTGGTTTTACCTTCTCATGCCTCTGGGTGTGGATGAATCCTTATCTCTTGAGTGTTATTCTCTCTTCAGGATTTCCTCTGTCTTCCTCTTCCAACTGACTTGCTCCTTGGTCTTACTACATATGCTGGACCCAGGAACCCCTATTGGAGTAACTGAGCAACCCCCTGGTTGACTTCTATCAGTTGACCTAGCTGAGAGATCTTTGCATGCATTTATCTCCACAACCAACAGACCAAATCAATTCGTTCTATGTTATCCAAATAGCTGAGAATACTCTCTTCAGGATCCAGTGAAAATCCCATCATTGGCGACCTTTAGTGGTGGTGTAATTGCAAGTTTTATGCCAGTGTTGTATTGGTAGAAATTATCTTATTCTCCAAATACTCTAGTAAACCCTGGGATTGAACATGTGACCTTCTGCTAATTATCATGTGATATGCCCATTACACTATGCCAGTTCGTCTTATGTATAGCATTCATAACACTAATATGAGTTATAGTGCAAAATCTTCTTACATCTCAACCAATTGCCACTATATGCTACAGCCTCACTTAATGACTATCTGCTACTATATCTTCGTTGGTATCAGATTAGTCTGTTTTGTAACTAACAAAGTGAGTAAGCTGCCTGTAGACTTTGCTGAAGCAATACTTAACTGCTTAATATTTAACTACTAACACTTATAATCTTATCCTAATAATTCAATAGATTTAGGAAAAATACAGCAGAGTGCTCCTGTTAGCGTAGGATGATACTGATTACAAAATATTTGTAATATAGACCAAATATCTATTCTATTTGAATACTTGAAAGAGTGAACCTATAATCAAATTGGAGACAAAACCATTCAGCTTCAGTCAAGTCGATCAGAATCGGGTAAAAGACAGAAAATGGTACAACTTATAGTCTTTGCTGATAGTATTCTCCCAGTGAAGTCATTAATCTTCTTTCAGGAAAAGGGTATAGGTATAGGCAACCAGGCCAAACACTAACAATATGATAGTCGTATAATCGTAAGGTTGAATTCTATAGTTTATGCCAACTCAACCAATATGATTGAGTGGCTATATAAGCAGCTAAACCCTATACTAGAACATCGGTCAACACCACTTACTATTGATCCCTTCTTGAATTATAAAGCAGAAGTGGTACTTAATACTTTACAAGCCCACAACATTCTACCCAGTATAACCCCTAGAGGTTGTACTGGATTAGTGCAACCCCTCAATGTCTCCATCAACTAGTCATTCAAGAATCTATTGCAAGTTAGTTGTATTCCTATAATTGTCAGAGGGAGAGATATAGCTGACTTCAGTATGAGTATCAAACAGGAAGTAATGGATTAGTATTTGGAAAAAATTGAAGATAATAAGGAGTAGATAGTGAGAAAAAGGGAGAGACTCACTAGAAGTATGATTGGCCATCGAAGTGTTATGATTACTCATGCAGTTAGAGAGGTATAGGAGAGGTTTTTACATGAATAATTAGAAGAGGTCTATTACTCTTTTCAGATTGTTTGTCTTTCACTTCCTATTAACAGAAGTAAGGAGTATGAATTATATATTAAAGGGATTGGAAACAGCTCTCTCATAGAAGGGCTTAAGAATAGTAGGGAGGGGGGATCTGAGATAGACGATCACAATATTGTAGATGATGCTAAGAAAGCTCAAGATTGTATAGAGGATAACAATTTTCATTATAAATAAATGCTAAGAGTTAGTAAAATCTATATTGAGTGATTAACATACTGATTCCTTGGTGAAACATACACTATTTTAACTGCTTACTATACCATCCAATTATTTCAGTTCTTGCAGTAGTACAATCATATCTAGAAAATAATTATACCCCTGTACTGCAACTGTATAATACTACTTTGCTCTCTCCCTATCATGTACCATAGTACTACTAGATACTCTAAGAGAAAAAGAAGACAGGAATCAGAAAATCTATATACTAAACCAGCAAACTGATATGGGTTATGGTAAAATAGCTAAAGCTATTCATGTCTACAAATCTACAGTTCACAAGGTTATTACTAAAGCTAATGCAAGATGTGAGAATACCCATTATGCTAGTAAGAATAACTGCCCTACCAAGATTACAAAAGCCAAAAGCAGGACAGTGGATGCTATTATTGATGCCAAGACTTATTTAGCATTATACAACATTATCCAAAAAGTGAATATTAGTTCTGACAGAACAAATATAGATAAGATCATATCTAAAGCTGATTTTAAGCTACTCATATCAAGAAAAAAGCCTATTTGAAGGAAAGAACAAAATGAGAAGAGAAAGGAGTTTGCTCTGAGAAGTAGGAACTGGTGTAGGATATAGAATTGGATTATCTTTATTGATGAGACCACTATTAGCTGTGAACTAAATTCTATATGCAGGAAGATCAGGATAAGACCTGATAAAAAGCTAGAAGAAAAATACTTGAAGCCAAGCTTTAAGTTTGGGAGGACAAGTATTGGAGTCTATGCTGGAATCATGAAGGGTGACAGGACTAAGTTAATTCTGGTAAGGAAGAGTGGAAAGAAGGAAAGAACTAGTAAAAAAGACAGACTTGATCTCAATTCTCATAAATATGTAACTGAGATTCACTAGCTATACCTCATCTCTTTTATAGAAGGTCTGAAGAGACCTTCTAACAATATCTACCTAGCTGCAGATAATGCTTCCTGGCATGGTGGTGGGGAAAATCAAAAATTGTAAGTAGACTATAATTACAAAAGACTTCTCTGGCTACCCAACTTACCAGATCTCAATCCAATTGAGAATACCTAGGCTTTGCTTAAAAAAACCTTTACCAAGCAATTCTCTAAGTTTCAGAGAAGACCTGACAGTGCTGCTGAATTGTTTGAAGTAGCAAAGAAGGAGTAGGATTTAATTTCCTAAGAGATATTAGATATATAGATAAAAAGAATATCTGAGAGAATCCAGACTGTTTTGTATGCTGATGAAGATCACACAAAATAGTAGCAGGATATCTTTGAAGTTTATCATATCTACTTTTATTTTTTTCTTAATTGAATTCATGTCTTATTTTTTTTTGTAGTTGGATTGTCTGATTATAGTAGTTGTAGTTGCTATCAAGAGGTATATTTATTCTCCAAACATAACTGTACACTCCTATTTGTAAAGTCTTCAAGTAATAAGAGGTACTATGATTGTATCTTGGTAGCAACAAAGGTACTAGTATAAGAATTTACTCTCTATTTATAGTCTAAATTTCTAGATTTAATAATTATATCCTGATTGCTAGTCACTCATCTGAGTTTAACTCTAAGGGAAATACATTTAAAACATATTTTCTACTACCACTTAATATAGCTACTCTATAGCTTAATCATATCTGCTAGCTGATTTAGTATACTATCTATAAGCTGATATATTGCATGCTAATCAATTGCCTTCTATATCTCACTAAGTACCTTCCAAAGCTCAGTCTTACTATGAGGATAAAGCTCATCTTTAGCAAAGTGCTTACAGAGTTGTAATTTAAGTGTGTGCCAAACATTTTCAATAGGGTTTAGATCTAGTAAAAATAGCAGTAAGGGTATTTTGAAATTTGAAACATTAAGGTAATAATACAATTCAAGCCAGTCTAATGATATTTAATATTATTATTTATAACCTGAATGTCCTCAGTAGGCAGGTCTTGTAAGAGTAGAAATAGACCTAGATAGAGTTCATATATCTTAGTAGTATACTAAAAAGTATTAACCCCTAAATGATCATGTAGAGAAGTATACTCAGCTGAAGTATACTTGTAATTCAAATCAAGGGAGTTTATAGTCTATAGACAATTGCTGCCTAAAACCCAATCTCTACACTTCCTGATTTGAAGCTAGAAGTTAGATTTTACTTCTCAAGCTCCTTATCTGACTGTATCTGTATCTTTCTTCCTAGCAGATATGCAATGTACCATATTTTAGCCCCATCCAACTAAACACCTTTCTTCTATTCAGTTGTTTCTCAATATTGTCTTTCACAATACTATAACTTGCAGCAAATTTTGGGGTAGAGAGGAAGAGAGAACATTTTCTGTACTATGCACAGTTGAAAACCTGGCTGTTTGGTTACTTTATGAATTATTACTTGTGTAACATATTCACACCTAAGGTGCTAATCATGCTTTATATACGATAGTAACAGGTAGCCTGCTTGTTTGGCAAGAGGCGAGAGCTGTGTAGACTAAAGGAGGCTTCGAAGTGGTGTAATAGTAGATTAAGAAGTAACTGTTCAACCCAGTATATTCAGAATACTGTCAGTCGAAGTCTGCTGTTTCCATTGTAGAATCAATGGTGTTTAAATACAAGTTCTCACTCATCTCTAGTATGAGCAATAACATAGTCTCTTTTCAAGTATCCAATAATACCTTTAAAATATAGCAAGCATCAAATAATACTACGAAACAAAACATAAAACATTCAAAGTATCAAGTGATACCTTTGAAATATAACAAGTATCAAATGATACTATAAACCCAAAACATAAAACATTTAAAGTATCAAGCAATACCTTTGAAATATAATAAGTATTAAATGATACTATAAAACAAAATATAAAACATAACCTAGTACTTGTACCCGATACAATTTGACCAATTTCTAAATCTTTAAGACCTTCTACTATTTTGTACAAGGATGCTTATAGGTTTCATTAAACCATATTTTCCACTAGTTATAAAATATAGATAGTAACTTTGAATAGTCTTTCTGATCTTCTTATATTGTAAACATAATCTTATACTTTATAACTTTTAACAACACCACAAATAGTAGAAGGTGCAATACTAAGATCTTGTATAATCCGCTTATAACTTTTTCCCACATCTGATAATATAGCAATATTGTGGTTTTATTCGTATCCGGTAGTAGAAGCTGAGATATATAGAGGCATCATAAAAGATCAATAGGAAAATCTGTTATCCCACATAATTGGAATACTGGATATATGGCAGAACCTTGTACCAGTACTTTTGTTGCTATCAAGATACTGTCACAGTAGCCCTCATTCCGCAAAGATTTTGCTAAATGGAGTATAAAAGTATGATATTCTAAATTGTAGGTTTTTTTTCCTTTCCTGTTTTTTCCTGATCTTTATCCTAGTTCAAGGAGGTTTTGGATACTTTTTTTTTTCTTTCTATTTTTTTGTTTTTTATGAGGTTTGCTATGGATGAATAGATGGGGTATGATATAGTTGAATAGGCCTTGTTTGGCATACAACTATAAAAAAAGGTAATATTTTTCCTGAAAATGGCTTTGATTCTATTTTAAAAAAAAACTTATTTTTCAGAAATAATTGTATTTGGTAATACCTTCTGATCTTCTCAGAGTATAGATATATAATCAAACAATACACTAAATAATAGGTTTAAACTATATAAACCTAAAGCTTAACACTCCTTAGTTTATCTTTATATCTGCTTTTATGAAATACGTAATTTGTAAAATTTATTAGTATATAAGAGAACATTAAACAATATTTTTAAAGGTTGATTTAGGGAGATTTATATCTATGTACTATCTCACTACTATATTGAAAGTGCTCCTATATATCCCTGTTGGATGTTTTCCATACTACTGTCTATAGAAATATTTCCACCTGCTCTACAATCTTTATCCTTCTTGTTTTCCTGAAACCAGTCTTTTTGCTTAACCAATTGGAGAGTTTAAGAAAAAAATAATGAGAGATCTGGAAAACTACTGCAAAGCATCACATATTTATTTCCTCGTTTAGCAGCTCCATCATATATTTCTCTCTACTAAGTATAGAGTCTCAGTAAGCCTGCTTTTTAAACTGACCCTCAACTTCTTCTACTGCTACCATTGTAAGTGAAAGCAACAAACTAATATAAAGCAGTACACTAAGCAAATTATTTGGATCAGAAGGCATTAAAATTTGTAAGAGATTCGTTGAAATGCCTTACTGTTTATCTTCATATATAGTTTGTAAATTAATTTGATTATTTAACAAAACAATATAGAAAAACTTACTTGAATGATTAATAGTCAGTTACTCTTCTATTTCATTTGGCTCATAGTCAGTAAAAGCAAGTATGACACAACCTTTTTCCTTTTTTTGATGTGATAGTTCATGGATAAATACATATGGTATATAGAATACAAATATTTTAGAATATTAGTTAATTCCAATAAAATTAGTATTTCCTTGAATAGAACCTAGTGAAACAGAGGACAAATCAGAATCAAATTCATTATCAGATATCAGATTGGAAGTATCATCTTCTGCGGGAAGTAATAGTAGATATCTATTCCCAACCTATTATATATTAGTTCAATATTCTAATTTTAACATAATTAAGTTTCTCATTTCTTCTAAGAATCAAGATTTACTTATAGATGTTGTTGTAATCTTACTATTGGTAGATAGGTGGTCAAGTAAAGATAAAACCTGTACCAAATCTGAAGGAAGTACTAGTAATTCAAGATTCGCAGGAGTTGGATTCTTTTCAGAATCAGGGATTGGAGCCAATAACTCAGCTGGAATTACTTCTCCTTAACTAGTAATATGTTGAACTTGTTTTTTCTGCTTTTTTTCTAACTTTCAGGCTTCAACTCTACAATAGTATAAAGCTACCTTGGCCTTATTTACTACTATTTGAATATTCTTCTTTACTTTCTTTATGGCTGCTACCTTTTTCTTTTCCTCTTTTCCCTTTTTTTTAAGATAGGCTGCTTTAATAGTAATTACACTACCCTTTTGAATTACTTTATAAGACTTGCTCTTATATATAGCTTCTTCCTGGGTTCTTTGATGAACTGTTTAGTACAATTCCTCCTGAAGTTGAGCCTTAGCAAGAAGAATCTCTGTTTCCTAGGCCCATTATTGAAATTCCTTTTTGTTTCTAGGACTGAATACTTCTACTTATTCTTTCTATTTATAGATATCATTCTGGCTTTCAAAATATGTTATTGGCATAATTAGAAGTTCTGATTTTCCAACCTCCTCAACAGGATTCCCCTCTACAATACCTATATCTTCTAAGACTTAGTTTTTGAGCTATAGTGGTTTATTTCCTTCAAGGCTGCCTTGTAATAAATAAGAAATATTCCAGAATCTTGGGATTCATTTTTGATAGTATGCTGTTGAAATGTTTGATTGTATATAGAGCTGAAATCACAGAAAAATGGGGTCATTGTATATTCTATATCAAGAGAGTGTAGAGTATTGTGAATTACCTTGTTATAATAGTGCTTCTATGGTGGAAAAATACTAACATCAAGTAACTGCAGGGCATAAGTGAGATACAAGAGAAATTCAAAGAGGACAATAGGATTTTCATAGTATTTGATAACAAAATTATTTTGATGGTATGTAGAATGACTATTCAGAAGTAGTATTATCTAATGCTGGTTAGGACCTGCTCCAACATGTTTAATAAAGTGATCAAGCCAGGAGACAATAATATTCTCATTAGTATATCTAGTAAGAGAGATAGCAATAACTTTTGTACTATTTAGGTTTTTATTCATCCAAGCTTTCTTGATCTTTTCACAAGAACAGATAATAACAGAAGAAAGTAGCAGACTTCTATCTGCAAAAACTGTTTCACTGATAGTTAGAGACTACTAATTCTTCAGACTTGCAGTATAAAACTGCTTCACTTCTCCTAGTGCAACCACAATCTCTTCCATTGGATATCCAACTCATACATCTAATTCATCTATATTGTATATATATTTAGCTCAAGAGATATTATACTTCTCTAAGGTATTTTGATACTCCTTGAAAAAGTTTTTTAAGTCTTGCTCAGTACATGTCACAAGTCAAACTTATACAAGCAGCTTGGTTTTAAGTGTATAAAGCCTAAGATTTTATTTAAGCTACTGGCAAAACCATTTATATAATGGTGGGTTAGACTTTTCTTGTTTTTAGAGGTTATGTAACCAGTATGGGTACTAGGTTATGTTTTATGTTTGATTTCACAGTATTGTTGGATACTTGTATTGATTTACGTGCTATCAGTTGATATACATATTGTTTTGAAATATCGCTCATACTGGAGATAAGCAATATGCTACATTTAAAGACCACTGATTTTCGCAATAGAATCAGCAGACTTCGACTGACAGTATTTTAAACATACTTGGTTGAACGTGTAACTGGTACAGGTACTAGGTTATGTTTTATGTTTGGTTTCACAGTATCATTTGATACTTGTATTGTTTCGTATACTATCAGTTGATATACACAATGTTTTATGTTTGGTTTCACAGTATTGTTTGATACTTGTATTGTTTCATATACTATTAGTTGATACACGCAATGTTTTATGTTTGGTTTTACAGTATCAGTTGATAGTTATATTGTTTTGTGTGCTATCAGTTGATACACCAATATTTTATGTTTGGTTTTACAGTATCGGTTGATACTTGTATTATTTTGTGTGCCATCAGTTGATACATATAATGTTTTGGAATATCATTCATACTGGAGATAAGCAATATGCTGTATTTAATGACTGCTGATCTTCATGATGGAAATAGCAAGACTTCGACTGACAGTATTCTAAATATACTTAGTTGAACAGTTACTTCTTTGATTCCTTATTACACCTCTCGACCTTCTAGTAAAGGACTGAGCCCCCTAAGCACAATACCTGACTTAAGCCCGCTGGAATCTCCTGTGATGAATGACTGGGAATGGCAGCAAACAATTGGCGGAAAACTAAGTAGTGCAGTTGAAGAGCTATCCACCCTCATTCACCTAGCGCCCAGGTCACTCACGATCCCTGCAATACTGAACCTAGAAGCTAGGGAATTTCGAATGCCAAATAGCCTACCTCTGATTAAAAGAACAGAGCTACTAGAGAGCTATACTAATGAGACAATAGTCTTCATAATACCCCCAATGATGGACAAATACAGCCAAGGGCTGTACAACATTTTGGATAATGACAAAGAGAATGACTACCCTGAAACAAGCAGAGGAAGCGAGATAGAAGACAAACAGGGCACCAGACAAACAGTCAATAAAATGATTGGAACATTCCGAGTGCATATGATTTCAGCATACCAGAAGGAACTGATATGGAGAAAGGTAAATGAAAACATGGATTCCAAAGGGGACTTGTCCTCTTGTACGGTCGCAAATGGAATGCTATTCGCCAAAACACTGTACAGGAAAGGGTGCTTGTACATTCTAAAAAGACCCTGCGTTTAGGAATACCACCCTAAGGGAATATGTCATAGTCGAAATTCAGAACAAAGGCCATCACAGTGCTGAACGGAACTTATATTACGCTACCAAGTATCTATTCTGACCAGAAATGCGGAAGGACTTTAGAGCATATACAGCCTAATACTACACGTGCCAGATGAATAAAGAACCCACAAAGTTACCCAAAGGAAAGGCCCAAACAATTGTCCTACTATCCGAAAATTTCGAATTGAGAGCTATTGACTTTGCAAGACACTTCTACAATTCGTGGAGATACGATGCAATTCTAGTAGCCATAGGTAGATTTTCAGGATTCACTTGGCTCATACCAACAAACAAGAAAGTTACAGTAGTAACAACTTGAGAACTGCTACGCAACAGGTTATTTACACTCCATGGATACCCAACAAAAATAGTAAGCGATGCAGACCCACAATTTGAGTTACATCTGCAGAGGCAGCAGTGTTGATCGTTAGGAATTGAACATATCAAGATGGCACCAGGACACTATGAGATGAATGGACAAGTTGAAAGAAAAATTCTGAAGTTAAAGATGGCTCTTCATGACCTAGCCAATGTATGACAGAACAATTTGTTCAATGCCATACCTGCGACGGCATCATACTTGAATGCAGGATAGTCTGAAACTCTTGGTATATTACTATACAAAGCCATTTTTAGAAAGAATTACCCGCTACTGCTCCTAGCAAACTTCCAGAACTTCTTCATGCCAGTAGCCGATGGATTATTGAACAGACACCAAGCAATCTGCAATACCGCATTTAATGCAATCAAATTAGTGCATTTTAGAAGTACAAGAATGGCAGGAAAACGACACAGACACTACACACCAATTGAGATAGGTAACCAGGTATTGGTTTATGGAAACCTGTTTGCAACTGAGCCTGGATGAAGAAAGAAATTACAACTCGGCTGGTGAGAACCATTTAAGATAGTGGGATATGATGACCATACAGAAAATTACCAAGTGAAAATAGATCGAAGGATGTGCCAGAACTGAGAAGTGACCTTCCATGTATCTATGATGAAAAGGTACCTCCCTAATGATGATATCATGTTCCCAGCAAGATACCACACAAGGTTACCTCCTGTAATGACCCAGCATACATGTGCTATGGCAGTCAAAACCTATACCAATACAGGTAGCCAGCAGGCGAACTGGTAGGAACCAGCAGGCAAGTAAGTACTTGACGTATAGAGACCCAATGGCCCAGGCTCTGAGATGAACAAAATTAGCTGGCCAGGTACTTAGGTACCTGGATACACCCAGGAGCCGTTTCAGTGTACTTAAGGACCTCTGAAGGGTCAGTTACTCAGCTAAGGCAGGTAACTGGAGAAAGGTCAGAAGTGTCTATCAGCAGCGACGGAATAGACAGGGTAATAGGAAAAAGTCATCTTGTCCACCAGACAAGGTTACCCTACCCTCAGGATCAGGTTACCCTGCCATAAGGCTCGGGTTACCCTGTTTAAAGTCCTGAGTTACCCTATCTTTCAATACAAAGTCCTTTGGAGAGTTTAAGAAAGATGACCGCGATGGTTGCCACATGAAGCCATATATGATACAGGAATCTGGGGTTCAGGGAGATACTATTGGACGAGCTATGCAGCTCCGAAGAAGCTGTAAATTGCAGACATTATTCCTGTCATACCCCTCCGGCCCCACCTTCAGGCCCGGACGTTATGGGTAAACAGTTGCGTAGTTGTGTGCAGTCTAGCAACGAAGGATCTTTGGGGACCTGCTGGCCATACTGTATACGTCGCTGCTGTCCAGCCGACTATAAGCTGTTCGCAGAATATATAAGAGCGCATAGGGTGGAAGGTGGAGTACCTTCTCCAAGTTGTGCAGCGTAAAACGGACCAAAACTGACAGTGTTAATGGGTGTTAACCAATGGGGTCCCGAAGGTAGTCCCAGGTGGTGCCGGGGTGACTGGGAGAGTTTTATACCTGCCAAGCCTGAAAGTGTCCCCAATACCATAGCCTTTGTAAGGTAAGTGCAGAGACAGTAAAAGCATGATTTCTACCACAGGTAAGGTGGATCTGGGGTAGTGGTCATGGGTAGTGCCCATTAGACCACCCCCAGACCACAGTATCATGTGGAAGACATTGGAAGCCCGAGAACCGTAAATAGTAGATAGACAAACTGCTCGCAGTAGCTTCCTGGGCCATGTAGAAATCAATACATGTGAGAAGGGTGTCAAAGATAGTCCAGTTCATCAGGTGTCTTGACTGTTAGCCACTGGCAAGACACTGATGCAAAGAAGTTTTTACTCCAGCAGGCAAAATAGGAATGCACTACAGAAACGACAACTGCATAAGGTGAATGCCACCCAGAGTGTGTCGACACATGCATGCACAAAGGGTGTCCTAGGAGAAATGTCAGACCACTCTTAGCAGAGAAGGTTGTGCTCGAATGGTTGCAGTAAAACAGATGGAGGAGTTTCTGGCATAAGATAAAACTACTTGAACATCTATGTGAGCACTCTCCTACTCCAACAATCAATCCTCTCAAGACCTTAATTGAGTGAAGTGTCAGGCTTAATGATATTAAGTTTTACCATTTACTTTACTGTTACATCGGGTGAACTTTTGGTGATAATTTTGAAGCTGTTCAGTGCGGTCGCAACCTGGAGATCCATCTTCCTAAGGGTACCCCCGTTACACCTCCGATGCTGGTGTCACCATCTGGCTAGAGGAGTGCTGGCCAGGTGACGGCAGCAAGGAACAGGTTTCGCACATGACATCGTTTAGACATCATGCAGTTAAGTTATTCTTTCACGCACATGACCTCGTTAGTAGGTCATAGGGCTCGTTTATGTTTAAATTGGTTTTACGCACATGACCTCGTTAGCAGGTTATGGGGCTTGTTATGCTTGATTGCATTTCACACATAACATATGGTTGACGTCATGGGGAGAGTCTAGGCTGCCCAGTAAGGTTTACCGGCAAGGCAGACTCGTTTCTGTTGCATGTGTGACCTCATTCGCAGGTCATGTGGTTTGTTTATACGTTTGATTTATATTGTATTTGATTTATGTTTTCACACATGACATCGGTTAGAGGTCATGGGATGTTTTATGTTTGCACACATGACTCGTTTGAGTCAGGGGATGGATTTCGCACCTGAACTCGATTGAGGATCAGGGCTGGGTTAGAGTTGTGGGAAGAGGCCTATATAAAGGCCAGGTTTTCACAGATGGATTAGCTCTTCATGCAACTATCTACTATTATTTCCTATCTACTACTTTAAGCTCTCTACAAATACAAACACTTTACACTTCAAGCCTATCCACTAGGCGGACCAACCATAGAGTCAGGAAGCTATCCGCTACATGGATCCGGTGAACCGAATAAAGACCGTTACTCTCGGTGCTGGTGAGAAACCAATTCTTACGTAAGAATACTAAGATAGGGCCTAGAGACTCGAGGAGCTCTACGATACAGCACAGCGCAGTTCAGAAGTTTAACGCAGGTCGTTACCTGTCGTGAGTAATACGTGTAGTGGGAAACCGTAACATTTGCTTGCGTCTCCTGCAACTTCTAACGACAGCAAGACGGCAACTCTAAGAAACGCACAGTTTCCCCCAGACAATAAAGGAGATATCGATCTTGCAAACAACATCCTCAGCCTAGGATGAGTACAAGACACCTTGAGCGAAGCAGCAGGTCAACCCTTACGAGCAGCAAGCCCTGTTACACCAGATCAGATCTCATCCACAAGTAGTTCCCCTTAAGGAATGCCACGACTGAGAAGGATGCCAGCCGTAGCAACACTGGCACCCCCAACAGGGTCTACAAGGCAAGCCATGATGATGACAGAGGACCAAATGACAAGATTCCGGGAGCAATTAATGCCTGCCCGGAATCGAGGCCAAAAGCAAGAGAACTGGATCTCTACGAGAGAGACCGCGAGAAGTTAAGACAGTTCCTAAGTCAGGTAGAACAATATTTCAAGGTTATAGGGTATAGAGTCGGAAAAGACACGATCAAGGTGAACTATGCAGAGTCTCTCTTGCAAGAAGCAGTAGGGCAATGGATAATGCCCTACATGGAAGGAAAGAGAGACTGAGTATGGGTCTTGTGGAGGGAGTTCAAGGAAACCCTCTACACCCAGTTTGGAGACAGAAACGCCAAGGAGACAGCCAGGCTCAAACTGGAAAAGATGAGACAAGGAAAAGATAACCTTTCCAACAACTGGCACAAGTTCCGCATGATATCGGTCGAAGCAGAATACGACAATGACACAGAGTACCGCCACCCCCTGGGCGGCACCAACGAAAGGCTACAAGAAGCCTGGATAAGCTCGGATCAGACCGCTTGAACAGCCGCAGGCTTTGTGGTATGGCCGTCGACAAAGAAGACAAGATCAACCTGGTCAGGTATACCCAGAACAGGACGAAGGGGATAGCCCATACAATCCCGCCATGCAACAATAATGGTACCTACCGACCAAACAATACACCATGACTGGCACCAGCCAAGGACCCCATGGATCTGGACGTGGCAGGAAGGAAAAATCGATGCTTACAAAGACTGTCCGACCAAGAGTGCCAGAAGAGAAGAAAGGAAAACACGTGCCTTCGATACGAACTGAAGGGGCACTTCATCAGGGATTTCCGATGCAAGGAAATCAAGCTCCATGAAATGGAAGCAACAAAAAGGAGAGAAGGGCAGGAGACTTTAAGCAAATAAAGTCCCCAGCAAAGAGTGGTCTGTGGTATGAGGAACAAGGCAAACCCACCGGCATCGCACACATATCAACAACGAAAAACAAGACACCCACAGCAACAAAAAAAGACAACAAGGCAACGGTCAACAGCACGAACAGTTACGACAACGACAACGAACATCTTGTGTTTAAGATAAAACTATGCAAAACAAACAAGGACACGGAAACGAATGCGATGCTTGATTCAGGAGTAACCAATGATTTCATTGCCAGATATTTCTGCAAAACCCATGGACTGCCCCTGAAGAAGATAAAGAAACCAAGAGACATATACATGGTCAACGGGGAAAAAAGCAAAGCAGGACTAATCACCCATACAGCACAAGCCACAATAGAGATAGGGTTACATCACGAAGCCATGACATTCTAAGTAGCACACTTGCAGAAACAGAGTGCCATACTGGGAATGCGCTGGCTAAAATGACACAATCCGAACATCAACTAGGGAAAAGGTCAAATCAACTTCAACAACAAACTATGTATGCAGTTGTGCCTGGAAACTTCCCCAACGATTGAAACAATCCCCAAAGAACAAGCAATAAGAGAAAACCTGAGGACACAAATGCTCCATAGGAACACCAAACATGAAGAAACCATCCCCGAAGGTGAAGGCATACAGGTACAAGTGTTACACTCAAATGCCAGAAAGCCAACACGAGGATCCAAGAAAGCAGCAGGTCATGACCTGTACAGCACGGAAGACACAATGGTCCCTGCAAGAGGACAAAAGATGATACCAATGGGAATTGCAGCAGGCCTACCTGACGGCACCTATGCAAGAATCACCCCACGCAGTAGTATGGCCGCCTGACATAGGATTACCACAGGCGCAGGAGTGATCGATGCAGACTGTAGGGGCGAGGTGCAAGTCCTACTAATAAACCTGAAAGATGAGAACTATACAATCCAAAAAGGGGATCGCATAGCCCACATGATTATCAAGAATATTGATACCAGGGAGCTGCGTGAAGTCCAAGACCTGGACAAGACCAAAAGAGACGAGAAAGGATTCAGCAGTACCGGACGAGGAACCCCCAAGGACAACACGCCCACCAAAACGACAGAAGAGAAACCCCTGAGCATATCTTTCATATCAGCATAGGTCTTCAGTCAACTCTACGGGAGAGGAGAACAGATAGGAATCCTCAAATGGGATGAAGAAGAAGATGGACCAACGATCGCAGAAGCATCGACGATCAGTACACGACTAGCGGTAAAAGAAGAAGCCAAGAAGAAGAAAAAAACTCTGAAGCAACTGGTCACGAAAGAATATCACAATTAGCTCAACATATTCGAACAAAATAAAAGGACAGATCTTCCCACACACCAGAGCGAAGACCACCAGATCAAGCTAGAGGAAGGAAAGACAGCCCCCTTTATGAAACTCTACCCGTTAAGGGAAGAGGAATTGAAGGCACTGCGAGAATACCTCCAACAGAACCTGGCCAGGCAATTGATCAGACCATCGTCCTCCTCAGCGGGGGCACCCATCCTATTCGTCAAAAAGAAAGATGGGAAACTGAGACTTTGCGTAGATTTCTGGAGACCGAACGCGGTATCATAAAAAGATAGATACCCCCTACCATTGATCGATGAAGCATTGGACCAGCTAGGACAGGCCAAACACTATATGAAGTTGGATATCAAGGAGGTATATCACAACATAAGGATAGCTGAAGGAGACAAGTGGAAGATAGCTTTCAGGACAAGATACGGACTATTCGAATATTTAGTCATGCCCTTTGTATTATCCAATGCACTAGCCACATTCCAATGGTGAATCAACTCCAAGTTGAGCAAATACCTAGACATATGTTGTATCATCTATCTGGACGATGTCCTTATCTATTCAGACAACATAGAACAATACCACTGAGACATACAGAATGTCCTGCAGGCATTGAGGGAAGCCAAGGTCAAACTAACGCCTTTGAAATGCAACTTTCATACGAACGGAGTTGAATACCTAGGATTTATCATCAATCCTGAGGGAGTATGAGCCGATCCAGGCAAAACAGCAGCTATAGATGACTGGAAAGCACCCAAGAGTGTGAAAGGAGCGTAAAGCTGCGTAGGCTTCTGCAACTTTTACAGAAGATTCATCGAAGGGTTTAGCAGGATAGCTAAACACCTCTACGATACGACCAGAAAAGGGATCAAATGGAAATGGGGCGAGAAAGAACAAAGAGCATTCGACAATATAAGAAAACGACTTACTACGATGCCGATATTACGACACTTCGACTCCATGTTACCCATTATGATCGGGATGGACACATCCAACTGTGCATGCTCTGGTATCCTCTCCCAGCAGGGGGAGGACGGATTATGGACACTGGTCACGTTTCAATCAAAAACAATGTCCAAGGCAGAGCAAAACTATGACACTCATGACAAGGAACTGTTAGCCATTGTTGAAGCAATTAAAGGTTAGAGGAAGTACATGCTAGAAAGTCAGCATGTGATCCAGATCATCATGAACTACAAGAACCTACTAGCATTCACTACCACTAAGGGACTCAATGGACGACAGATCAGATGGAGCGAGATATTAAGCCAATACCATATCCAAATTGAATACCGACCAGGAAAAGAAGGAGGAAAGCTGGACGCATTCACTCAACGAACAGAGGATTTCCCGGACAAAGAAGAAACACGGTTGCAACCAAAACGAATACTTCTCCCAAGGGGAAAGTATTTTGCACAAGAAGAAGACGAAGACAGCGGATATGAATCACTAAACGAAACAATCACGGCCACCAGCAATGATGAGGAATACGAGGCATGGATAAAAAGAAGAACAGCAGGCAACCAGGAAATCAACGAGATAAAGAACGCCCTGAAGGAAGGCCTGAAACAAATGAAAGGTGTAGCTCTCGGGTTATACTGGAAAAAAGATGGATACCTATGGTAGGACGACAAGATAAGGTGCGCACAGGAAGAAGCCTTACGAACAGAAACGATAAGAAGAAATCACGACATCCCACCCGTGGGACACGGCAGAATGGCAACAACAACAGCATTGATTCAGCACTCCCACTACTGGCCATCGATGCGCGACAATATTAAAAGATATGTGAAGAACTGCGACATATGTCAACGACTGAAAACGGTCAAACACGCACCCTATGGGCTACTCAAACTGCTTGAAACTCCTAGAAGACCATGACAATCTATTGCTATGGATTTTATCACCGGACTACCAGAATCGAATGGTTATGACGCTATACAGGTCGTTATCGACCGACTTACGAAAATGGTGCACTTTATATCATGCAGAACAGATATGACAACTCCACAGTTCTTCAACCGGTTTAAAGACCAGGTCTTTAGACACCACAGCCTACTGAACGACATTACCTGCGACAGAGGATCCCTCTTCACGTCAGACATATAGAAAGAGATCACATGACAATTAAGAGTCAGCCGACACTTAAGCACAGCCTTCCATCCACAAACGGATAGGCAAACCAAACGAACGAATGCGATATTAGAACAATATCTGCGAGCCTACGTCAACTACTAACAGAACGATTGGGCGGAGTTCCTATCCACGGCAGAATTCGCATACGACAACAGGCGACAAGAGACAATAAAGACCATACCCTTCTTCGCGAACTACGGATACGACCCCTCATTCGACCTGGCACAATACCAAGTGCCACTAAAAATAACACAAGCCAACGATATGATAAGGGTACAGGACATATTATAAGACGGAATGACTCTAGCACAAATGAGTCAAAAGGAAAAGAGTGATAAGCACCAAAAACTGGACCCGAACCTGACAGTCAGTGACAAGGTGTAGTTGATACCACACAATATCCGGACCACGAGACCATCGACGAAGCTGGACTACAAGAAACTTGGACCATTCAAAATAATCGAACAGGTCAGATTGCATGCATATAAACTCGCCCTCCCTGCCTCGATGAAACAAACCCATCCAACACTCCACACTAGCCTCCACGAACCCTACCATGAAAAGTCTTTTCCCTCACAGAAAAAACTTCCCCCTCCGTCTATTCACATAGACAGGGAAGACAAATACAAACTCAAAGAAATAATCAATTCTCACTTACACTACAGTAAACTACAATACCGCGCTAAGTGGCCCGGTTGTTCTCCCAAACACGATCAAGAGTGGTATCCAGCCACAAGCTTCAACAATGCACCCGAAACAATTCAACGGTTCCATGAACATTACTCCAACCAGCCCAAAGTATAAAACCACCATTAAGGCGGAACAAAACGACGACAAATGGGCCAAGGCGACGGACCTACCACTCCTGCACCTTACGGAAGAACAGAAAGAACACAACCGCGCATCCTTCACAGGATGCTTCGACGAGGGGTGACAGGTGCACCAAAGCGACAAGTCCAGCTCCGGCTACTGGCCGCGACAAAGCCACCGGACTCCGCCAAAGACCAGCCCACTAGGTTCCCCGGAACCTGAACAGGTGGCACTAGTCCAGTACCCAGAACCGGCTTCTGGGATGAAGCGAAGCGAGAGAGGGTGGCTGAAAAAACAAAAGACCCCGACAAGCCGACGACAGTCCCCACAGGGCCACAGTGGGAACAAAGTACCGAGCCCGACTACGACCGAAGCCAACTCCCTGGAAGGCCTCCAGAGGATGGCAGCAGACAGCACAGATCGGGAAGAAACCCTGAGGGTGGAGATCTGAGAACTACGATGGGAGAAGAAGGAGGGGGAGAGGCAACAACTATGATTGGAACGAGAGGCAATCGCAGAAAAAGTGAGGGCGGGACTGGCAGAACAAATGGTCAGCTCCCTATGGAAAGAGATGAGGAAGAAGGAGAAGAGGATCAAGAGCATGGAAATGCTCTTGCGAGAAACGAAGAGGTGGATGAGCAAGACGGCCCACCAGATGTTGGAAGCGGTGGGAGATGAAGGCTCGAGCTAGCCTGATAGGACTCAGGCTAGTGAGAAAGGGGAGCTAGTGTCATGATCTGGCTAGAGGAGTGCTAGCCAGGTGACGGTGGCAAGGAACAGGTTTCGCACATGACAATGTTTAGACGTCATGCAGTTAAGTTATTCTTTCACGCATATGACCTCATTAGCAGGTCATAGGGCTCGTTTATGTTTAAATTGGTTTTATGCACATGGCCTCGTTAGCAGGTCATGAGGCTTGTTATATTTGATTGCATTTCGCACATGACATATGGTTGACATCATGGGGAGAGTCTAGGCTGGCCGGTAAGGTTTACCAGGAAGGCAGACTCGTTTATATTTCATGTGTGACCTCATTAGCAGGTCATGTAGTTTGTTTATGCATTTGATTTGTATTGCATTTGATTTATGTTTTCGCACATGATGTCGGTTAGAGGTCATAGGATGTTTTATGTTTGCACACATGACTCGTTTGAGTCAGGAGATGGATTTCACACCTGACCTCGATTGAGGATTAGGGCTGGGTTAGGGTTGTGGGGAGAGGGCTATATAAAGGCTGAGTTTTCACCGCTGGATTAGCTCTTCATGCAACCATCTACTATTATTTCCTATCTACTACTTTACGCTCTCTACAAATACAAACACTTTACGCTCCAAACCTATCCACTAGGCGGATCAACCATAGAGTCAAGAACCTATGCGCTACATGGATGCGGTTAACAGAATAAAGACAGATACTCTTGGTGCTGGTAAGAAACTGATTCTTATGTGAGAATACTAAGATAGGGCCTAGAGACTCATGGAGCTCTAGGACACAGCACAGCGCAGTTCAGAAGTTTAACGCAGGTCTTTACCTATCATGAGTAACACAGGTAGTAGGAAACCATCACACCTAGTTAAAGAAAAAACAGAATAGGAAGTAGACACCATATGAGACTATAGAAGGTAGCATGACCATGACCAGTTCCTAGTGAAGTAGGTTGGATACCAGAAAATGGAAAACAGCTGAGAACCCATCGTAGAATTAGAAAATGCAGTAGAATTAGTAAACCAGTGGTGGACAGACAACAAACCGGAGAACAAGCTGCCACCTACAGTAAACCATGTAATGGTAGCATGAAGTCCAATGCTGCTAGAAGTCCAACACCTCCGCCCGGATACAAATGAAGAGATACAGGACAGTTTCTGGTCAGCCTATTTTGAAAGCGATTTTTAAAGCAGCAAAGATGAGAATCGGGTAATAGAAGATGAGGCTGCACACCTGGCACAGCTAGCCAAAGCTGAGTACTGAGCATAATGGAGAAAAAAACACCTACCACCCAATAGCCTTAGGATATCAAACTATGAGCAAGTGCCCTGGAGACGACGCCATCAGGTGATAGGACTATCGGTAAACTATGATATTATCCCTAGACGATATCTTACACATCGATTATTTATACACATTTGCAACAAATGCCTTAATATAACCACTGAATCAACAGGACAGATATGGGGAGAAACGCGATCAGACATATTCCGCTTCAGCAGTGGTTGCCACCAGAGCATGGAAAAATGCGATATGTGTATGGAGATTGAAGAAACCAAGATTAAATACCACCTGCCTTCTCTCAAACACTTAAGCGAGGGCAATACAGAAAACTTAAATACCACGCATGTTTCCACAAATACCTGAGCAAGATTCACCATGTTGCCTGCGACCGAATAACCCCTTATAAAATACTCTACTTTTACATATCGAAAACTGAAGAATGTCAATCTATGAGGAGGTCAACGTAAAGGCACAACACCCAATCATGGAATACCTACTATACCATGAAACTATTCCACTTGACATATACTGGAAAATATTCTATCTCGATTACTGTGCAGACTGCAGGCATATTGATATCGAGACAGAGCATTGAGAGGACTGGATAGTCCGAGACTGGATCAATTTGCCACACTACTGGGAGTCAGGATGCTTTGTGCACGAGGGGCCCTGTCAATGGTGTTTAGAGAGATGGCTGGAGGGTGTGAAATAGATGTTGCAGGATGACATGATTTTGTTGCAGGATAGCGATGACCATGAGGATAGGTCCAATGGAGACTTTTAGGAAAATAGCAGATTTACCAATTATTAGGATTTTGTTATGTTATTTTGTTTGGTGAAATTGTTATTTTGTTTTGGGAATGTAACTGGTATGGGTACTAGGTTATATTTTATGTTTGGTTTCACAGTATCATTTGATACTTGTATTGTTTCGTGTATTATCAGTTGATACACACAATGTTTTATGTTTGGTGTCACAGTATCATTTGATACTTGTATTGTTTTGTGTGCTATCAGTTGATATACACAATGTTTTATGTTTGGTTTCACAGTATTGTTTGATACTTGTATTGTTTTGTGTACTATTAGTTGATACACACAATGTTTTATGTTTGGTTTTACAGTATCAGTTGATACTTGTATTGTTTCATGTACCATCAGTTGATACATACAATGTTTTATGTTTGGTTTTACAGTATCGGTTGATACTTGTATTGTTTCGTACACTATCAGTTGATACACATAATGTTTTGGAATATCGCTCATACTGGAGATAAGCGATATGCTGTATTTAATGACCGCTAATTTCCATGATGGAAACAGCAGACTTCGACTAACAGTATTCTAAATATACTTGTTTGAACGGTTACTTCTTTGATTCCCTATTACACTCCCTCGAAGCCTCCTTTAGAGAGCAGCGCTCACTTCTTGTTGACCAAGAAGCCATCTGCTCCTATTGTACTACTACATGACTAGGACCCTGTCCGAACACCTTACAGGTTACATATTTCTGTGAAAATTGTTGATAATATTGTTGAAATTCCCATCTGCTATTACTCCTAGCAAGATTGATAAACTGCTATCTCCTGTACAGGTATCAAGATAATATTATAACCTTTCTGTTAATTGAAGATCTTATGAGTGTTTTGTTGCTGATTTCACTTTTATAATTGATGCATTCAACTCACTACAAATTTAATATTGAACAGCTCTGCACCTGTACTTATTTTCTCTCCCTACTCTTGCTCTAACCAGTTTAAAGCTTAATTTAGTCTCTCTTTCATGCTTGCCTCCCTGGAAGCATTTTCTGCAGATTGATTATCTTTAAGTTGACTATTATTTATATTCTACAAATAAATTAGAAGTTAGAAATGAAATAGCTATATATAACTAGAGGGAAAAATATTCTCAAGCAATAAAGTGATTATAAATTAAATTACAAATAGAGGCAGAATTGAAAAGTTATTATAAAAGGAGAAGTAAATCTAACTGTAGAAGTACGATCTTCAAGTTAACCCGAATATAAATAAGAAATCAGAATATAGGATATAAAAAGGAAGATTAAGTTACAGAAATATGAATTACTCAATAGTATACTCTATATAGTAACTTACAAAATTTTATTATAGTAAATCATAGACTATTACATCAAAAAAAAAATTTGCATAACACTTACTTTGGTGTGACACTTGCTTTTGCCAACTATAAGTAAAGCAAAATAGGAGAATAACTACTATTATCATTCTCATCATACTTGTATTAGTTATTTTACTACTTTTCTTTTTTATTCTTCTATTATACCCTAATGCCATACATATTTTACCAAAAAAATGCTATCAAAAAAGTGATACTAAGGCCCTGTTTGGCATGCCACCATTTAAAAAAAATACTATTATTCTGAAAACAGCATATTTCCTACCCTGTGAACAGAACAAGATCTAAAGTAAAATTAAAAACTATACACTTATAGAAAGTGCCTCTCTTCTCATTCTAGCTGAAGAAGAAGTTAGTAGAAGTATTCATTACAGAAGAGTAGAGAAATTAGAGATGTTGTAAAATATAACAAATCTTGAACCCAATATTTTGCAACATAACTATTTTCCCTACCCTCTAACTATAAATACTCCTACTGAAATCTCCTTTGGCTAGAATAAAGAGAGGCATCTTCTATAAGACTATAGTTTTTAATTTTGCTTTAGACTTTACCCTATTCACAGGTTAGGAAATATGCTGTTTTCAGAAAAATGGCAATTTCTTTTAAATGGTGACATGCCGAACAGGGCCTAAATTCAAAAACATGACATTTTAATCTGCATGCCCCCATTTTCTTTTTTAATTTTTATGGTGGAAAAATGCCATTTTTCTTGTGTGCCAAACAGGGCCTTAATTTAGTTATGACACTTGTAGTCGGTGAGTGAAATACTGTATGGCTGGCAGAGGTTGACCTTTTTTTTGCCTGGGTGATACCATAATCCTCTAATGGCTCTATATCGTTGCCTTGCTCCCTCCTCTACTTCACTATCATGTCATACTTCTACAGTACTGCCGTATGATAGTATCGTACGGGTACTCACTGTATTATGCTGTGCGGTATTATACTGTACAGTTACCGGTACGGTAGTCTACGAGTGCTATCCCACAAGCGAGAAAAACGAATCCCAGCGCCAATCCAATCTCGCTTCCATCATATTCCTGCATATCAGACAGACAGACAGATTGAGGGGTTCGAAAGCTATCATAGCGAAAAATAAAGATAAAAATAAAAAAGATAAAAAATCCACCATGAGGGATTTGAAAATAATTCATGCGGTCATTATAACGCACACTAATGTGGAGTTTTACCGCTATATTTGACCCGCTGGGTGGGATCATATGTCAGACCTGGTGCACTTGGACCGGTACTTGAGCTACCGTTGCACGGTAGTGGTGCACAGTAACTGTACCTGTACTGTACCTGTACTCGTACAGTGCCGTAAAAGCAACGCACCTGCACACTCCAATGTGACATCTCCCATGCAGCAGCACCCAATATAATACCCAAGACATCTGACATCCCGAGTGATTTCCGGTGATGACGGGGCTCAACCCATCCGACCCAAACCAATCCGGGCCGAATGGAATAGAATAAACCACAATGCTGGTAAAAAATATCACCCGCACAAGCACGAGCGCGAGCAGCCCTATAGCCGTGCCATTTACTCGTACGGTAACTTATCTTATGCACCCACTGGGACCTTCCCACCCGCCAGCTAGTGGGTACGCTAGAAGCAGGTACGAGTACCAGTACTATACTCCCTCACGACACCCCCCTGACTGGGTGGAGGGTCGGGCTGTCTGTGCCTCCGAGTAACAGGCACAGAAAAACTCGGGCTCGAGTTAGGGAAAAAAAGAAAAGAAAAGAAAATAAATCCCTCTTTTTCAGCTCTCTGTTCCGGTAGAGGCGGAAGCCACAATCACATTCTTCCATGCTTGGGAAGGGGGCAGACAGCAGCAGGTGCTACTACGGTGGTTGGGTGGTAAAGTAGTTGAGTACTTGCGAGTCTGATACATCACTGTTATCATACTGTATAAGCACGAGACGAGATAAATGGACTATCGGGAAGGCTCCATGTCCCCCCTGTATCACATAATAATAGTAATAGTAATAATGTATAGTAGACGAGGTACAACCCTCTCTTCGCAAAAGATGAGATTCTCCTCGAGCTGGTTGGTTCTCATTGTATCCGGAAAATGTATATGGTGGTAGGTACGAGTGACTTGAGGGTCAAGAGATACAATAGCACTCTCATAGCGTGTAGAGAACCTTGAGCCCTCCTATTGACACAGCAAAAGGGGACTGATGCGGTAGCCTAAGTTAAAAAGCGCCCATGCAGCTGCCAAACACGTGCCATGCCCTGCCAGAAGTTCACAGGGTCCTTTCATTGGCATAGTACGCTTTGGTGCCCTATGGGGTTGTGCGGTGCTGTATGTGGTAGGTTTGTGTGACGGGGGGAGGTGGAAAGCTTCTGATCGGAGGGATTACACTCGTCTGGGAACTGGATTAAGGCCTACTGGGGTGTTGGGCTTAAGTTCTTTTGTGAAAGCGGTCGGGGGGCGATTGCATAAGTGGGGTTAGGTTGGACAGCTGGCTGAAGAGAAGGGAAGAGGGAGGGAGGAGAGGAGAGAGAGAGAGAGAGAATAAAATAGGGTGAGCGTGTAATACGGGGGAGCTCCGGAGGGACGGTGGAGGGCACGCATTGCGTTGGGAGTTCAGCTTGGGGGAGGGAGTTTCCCGACGACACTCGAGTAGTACGGCACCCGGGAGGCAGGAAGTGCATGTATGGGTTATTCAGTGCTCCTACTGAGCTCAAAGCAAATATACAGTAGCAGGGAAGGGTACAAATACCCCCCCCCCGTTCCCCTCCCCATCCTATCTATCCCTCACCTATCCATTCACTCAATTGCGTAGGATCAGCAGTCTTCCAATCCTCCAGCCAATTCATCACGAAAGCGAAGCAAGGCAAAAAAGACAAGAACAGCAATGCAGCACAAACTCATCTCCGCGTTGCTGGCACTCTCGGCTGCCACTGCGGTCCAGGGCACGCCGGTTTCTGGTTCCTGCAACGCTGATAATGTGCTCAGAGCTCTGAGGCGCTTCTCCAGCCAGGCTATTCCCTTCTGCAGCAGCTATATCAACGTCCCCACGGTCACTACGAGTACCACATATACTGTTGGGACTATGTTGGTTCCCCCCCCCCTGGTCAATACGGTTTGGTTTGACTAATGGTTGGAACCGAATTGTACCTGTCTAGCACCACGACCTCCACTGCCACCCTCGTCATCAACAAGAGACAGGCGGAGGAAGACATCGTCGTCTTCGGCCTCGCAAATGGTGGGGGGTTGGTGGAACGTCGTAACGACCCGGCACCAGCTTTGCCATCCTATGTCTCGCAGTACCCCCCCGAGAGGGTCTCTAGTGCTTGCTCTTGCATGACTATTCCTACCTTGACAGCTACTGCTACTGTTCCCGTCACCGCCGTAATCCCTCCGCCCTCCGCCCTCTTTCTCCACCCCTTCCAGCACACTAATTATGAATAAATAGACGGCCACAGAGACCAAAGTCGTGACAGGCGGAAACTGCCAAACAACCTACAACACTGCCGGAAACGGCGTCGGCAACAAAGTCGACGTCCTCCGGGCCTCTTCAGGACAGGACTGCTGCGAGAAGTGCCATGCGAAACTCAATTGCATTGCCAGCGCGTTCGTCGGCGACGGCACCTGCCAGCACCTCATCAATGTTCAGCCAGCCCCTGGGGAACCGGTCACGGCGATGTGCCCGCTCGGTACGAAGGATTATCACTTTGGAGCGCCGAAGCCTGGGTTGGTGTATGCCGGGCCCTGCGGACATTAAGCGCGGGTTTATTTTTTGCTCAAATAGGGGAGGAAAGGGCTTGGATGATGAGTTAATTGGAGGAATAGAAACGAAGACGATGGGAGATGGGGGATGAGTTTATGTGCTATTTAATGATCTTACGCGGGTTGTAGTTGGAGGATTGCTAGGAATGTGCTGTATTTTCATGCGAAAGAATTGATGAATCATCTGTGAACATACTGCCGTACTCGTATATATATATATATATACATACCCGTGCGAACTAGTATCCGTGGCCGTCCTCGTCATGACGGCAAAAAAAAAAGAGAGGTAACGGATGTACAAAAGCCGAGTGACAACCGATGACCTACTGTGGGTCCGTGCAGCCATGCACCTCTTTTGCGACGGCGGAAGTGTCCGTGCGTGAGCCAGGCTGCTGCAGCGAAATCCGGGAATGCCCTTTTTCTTTTCTTCTTTCTCTCTCTCCCTTTCTCGTTCTTACGGTATCACAGTTGTTGTCTCCACGGGCAGGGGAACGCGGTGCATGGCAGAGCTTTGAGGGTTTCAGGGTCGACGAGCACGGGCAGTGAGTCGGATTGATTGGTCAAGAACGGCTTTGAAAACAAATAAATATCATACACAAGAAATGGAGCATCATAATAATATTATGGTAAGGGTGTGACGGTCACCTTGCCCGGGGTTTGTTTTGGTTCGGTATGATAATATTATTATGATAATAATATTATTATAAAGTTGCAGGTGTGATATTGTTGTGACACCCGGTATGAGTGAATACCGGTAGGGTAGGGCAGGGTAGGGTACGGTAGGGCACCGGTACCCTGCGGTAATGTGGGGCGATATGATTGTTTATTTGTTTATTTGTTGATTGACGCTTGATCTTTGTCTTTGTGTACGGTAGTGTACGAGTGGTGGGGTATGTTTTGAATGGTGTTGATGGGATGAGATGAGATGTGATGGATGGGTGGGCAAAGCGGGGAAGAGAGAGAGATGAGGAAGGGCCTTAACTTGTAATTCTGATCGGAGCTTAAATTTAATGCTTTTGCATGAAGCTCTGCCATCTTTCCATTATACGCCCTTGAGTAAGCATAACTTTGGCCCGGAGGTTTTGATTGTATCATATTGAGGTTGGCACGCCAAGACCCTATTGAGGCTCGATAGCAATAAGTTAAAAGCCAGGCGCCCATTCCACTTGAAAACAACGGTACCGATGGTGTTCTGAAGGGAAGGGCAGATACTTTATCAATAAGCGGCTTCCTGCGTTTGGCTGCCCCCGTCATGCCTGATGCCCTGACAACTCTAACAGAGGAGCCTCCACAAACTAACGAATGAGCTCTACCACCACCACCACCCCCACCCCCTAACTGAACAATCCCATCCTCACCCTCCACCACCACGACAAAGCTCTCCCCTTTCTCCCCCCTCCCCGCCAACCACGGTCAACCAACCAACCAACCAACCGGCGGATCACCACCTTCAAACCTCCTTCTCGACAATAAACCCCAGCCATCAAATCACCAACCCACCCTCCTAACCACCGCAACGCAAAGGAGGAGTCTCAAATTCGTCACCATTCCCTTCCACCCCCCCCCTTTACCCATCCGGTCAATCGATACAATTGATTGACCCTAACCTTTGGCCTGAAAACGCGTTTTCAATGGAGGACCTCCAACAGGGCCACCGGCGCCCCGCCGTCACGTACGGTAAATCGATCAAGAAGCGGTTCCCGGACGCCCCTGGAATCTTCACTGCGCCGGACCGTGCTTCAAAATCCCCCGAGGTCTCGAATGGAGCTCAACAAAACAAAGTAGCACCGGTACCAGCAGCAGCAACCTCGAAAACAGCAACGACAACAATGACAATCATTCCTCTGTCACCCGCTGCACCGGTTAGAGCGACGAAAGCCCAACAGCAGCAGCAGGAGAAGGAGGAAACAAGGGGATCGATTCTGGTTGGCGACCCGGTACAGCAAGAGCAGCACCAGCCACAGCAGAAAAAGGCCTTTTCGGGAATGAACGGAAAGTCGACTTTTGCGAAGGCCTACCTCAGAAACATTACCCCCCCGGCTCCCTCGACCCAGTCCCCCGGGGAACTGGCAGCGAAGAAACTCGATTCGGCGGATATCTTCGACTTTGAGGTGTCGAGTGATGTCGAGGAGGTTCCTGCTATTCCCATGAGGAAAGGTGGTAGGGGGTTGATGAAGAATAAGAGGAAGCCGGCTATTACTAGGTCCACCGCCGTCGCGGCCTTTGATATCCCTTCCGCCGAGAGCGATATTCCGGAGACCAAGGTTGCCGCTTCGAAGAAGCGCTCCTACAAGAAGGGCGGGGGGGCTACTGTGCCGGAACCCAAGAGAAGGAAGTCGCTCAAGGGTTCTGATGATGAGACGGCCGCTTCCGTTGCGAAGGGTAAGGGGGCAGTCTCGACCGCTCCGCCGAAGGGGAGGCAAGATCTCAAGGGTGATAAAATAACTTCCACTGCTAAGGTTACGAAGAATTCCACTATCTTTAAGGTAACCAAGCACTCCGCTTTTGAGGTCTCAATTCCATATACTGTCGACGGGCAGCCTTCAGCAAAGCCGGTGCTCTCCAATAGCATTGCCAAGTCCGGGGCACGGTCTCTTGCAGGACAGGAACGGGAGAGGGAGTTGAAGCCTCTTGCTAAACCGAAATCGGCCCCCGATCTTGTTGCGAAGAAGAGCGCCACGCGTGAGAAAGCACAGAAGCCCCCCCCTAGGAATACCGTGGAAAAAGATCCCGCAAAAAAGTCCGGCAAGACCACCCTCAAAACTGTCGCAGCTTCACGTGTACAAAAGACGGTTCCGGTAATGCTGCCTGGCTTGAAAGCTAAGCATGCTTCCCCAGAACCGCCAGCACTTGCCCGTGCGGGATCAGCTGGCCCCAACACGAGTGCTCCTATCGATAAGAAGGTTGGGAAAAAGGGTAAGACTAAGGCTGCGCCAAGGGGAACCAAACGACTCAGTGAGGAGCTCTCTGACGGTGATGAATTTGATATCCCCTTGATTGCGGAGCTCCGACCTGTCCGTCGTCGCCGGTTGATTGATACTCTCGGGGGCGATACCCACGGATCGAGAGCCGGAACAAGGTCAACTTCAGTTACCAGTGATTCTAGCGCGGATTGCGATTCTTTTACCCAGGATGCACAATACTCACGGTTCCAACAGCTTTCGGAATCTCAGAATGGCTCGTCTCAGCCCCAGGAACTATTCCAGTTCGGATCCCAGGGCCAAAAACTGCCCATCCTAAAACCTACCTATAGCACTGGTAGGATTGGGCCCAAGGTTACTTATGCGCAGCAGAGGTCGTTCAAGGCCGACGAGAATATGTCCGAGCAGAACCTATTTGGAATCCCGCTCATGATGATGCCGTCTCCATACTCAGGAAAGAAGGATATCAACTTTGACGAGGGGCTGGAGGAAGAGCCCCTTACTACTACTAAAGGGATGATGAAGAATATTCATGAGCTTCGTGAGGCCGGTAGTAACAATCGTTTCCTGGATGATGTCGAGGACTTTTTCGGCGATATTGAAGGGAAGAACGTGCCTCTAGGGACAAAACGCTCTGGGTATGTATGATTGCTCATTATATGATATTGGGTTGAGTAAGGTTAACGGGGTTGTTTAGGTATATCGGACTTGCCTGCAAAATGGTGGACAAGACGTTTGTTCGTAACTTTAGAGCTAATAACTTTGATACACGCCTCTTGAAGCGTGTTACTAAGCAGACTGATGAGGTAGTATCTCTTCTGTTCAAGATTAACCAAGATAGTTGCTAATCTTCTGTCCGTTTCTTTCTTTCTTTCTCTTTTTTTCTTTAGGTTATCTGCATTGCACTAGCGTTTATGATTGCCCGCCTACTCCGGGAGGATTCCACCGTCCAAGTACTTTCGGAAATACACCACAATGGGGCTCTGGATATGTTGGTCCGCATGCTTGACTTTGGGAGAGATATCAAGGTGGTTGCTAAGGATAAAAAGACGAACATGTCGAAAGCTGCGCAAGGGATGGCTATGGAGTTGCGCACGCTTGTCGATAAGTCTGCAGTTTTTCCTCAGAGCAAGCCGACAGTTTATTCGGCCCAGATAATGGGATTGATGGTCCTGGAGACGGCTATCAGGAGCCTAAGAGCGGCTGGTATTCACGATCGTATCGTATCCTTGGATGTGCTGAGCAAACTTGTCACGATGGTAAAGCCTTTCATTGCTCCCGCCAAGCCTGGGAAAGCTCTAGATATGCTCGTCCTCGAACTGCTTCTTTCTACTTTGGAGGCTTGGGCATGTGGTTTGGACATTGAGATCGAAACAGCGTTTTCCAAAGACGAGCTCACAACCTTGACTGATATTATTCCCACCATCATGTCTCAGGCCGTCACCGGGGATAATGGAAAGTTTCATGTCGGTGACTTTGACGTTAAGGATATCCTCTTGCTCACTCTCAGACTAAACATCAATATTACGAACGATAGAACAGAGACCTGTGATGCACTCGCCTGCTCCGACCTCATCCCTATCTTGATTGAGTTGATCCGCAGCAGATTTGGTATCCTTGATGGTCAACTCGAGGAGGTCCCGCGTCTGGTCAACTTGGATTTACTCGTCCTTAGCCTTGGTCTTCTTAATAACTTTGCGGAAATGAGTATCCCAGGGAGATGCTCTGTTCTCAGGAAGGACGAAACCGGCCTCCTCTTACTCGACATCTTGGTTAAACTATTTCTTGCCCGGTTCGCTAAGACTGAAGATGTATCCTCCCCCCCCTTCCCTCCACCTATTCAACATGCTGACAGTGACACAGGCCGATTCCCTGGAAGAATCCCAATCAAACGTCGGATTCGGATACCTTGCCATCCTCCTCGGCAATCTCTGCCAGGATACTGAAATTCGCATCGCAATCCGCAACCAGCTTCCTAACAAGAGCCTCAACATCTTGTACGAGTCTATGGAGGTGTTTATCGCGCATCATCGCAAAGTCGACGAGCTCAAGGATGAGAGCGATATCTTTTATCAGTTGGGCGAGGCACATTGTGCATTTACGGAACGGTTGGAGAGGGTTGTTAGGAGGTTGAAGGAAGGGTATTAAATATGATGGCTAAATGAATAATGGGCGAACGAATTGGGGGGGTGTATTTTTTATCTCTTGTTTTTCACTTATCCTTGCCTTTCGATTCTGTTGTATTCGTTCAGTTCGAGGGGGTTCCGGCGGTAGCGGGTTCTTGTTTCCTCATCGTTTCACCACCCTACCTTGTTATCGTGTATTCCTATTTCAGAGGCTAGGTTACCCTTTTTGCTTATTTCTCTTAAATTCATCGTCTTTTTGTGGGGGGCTGGTATTTTTATTGGCGGGTTTAGTTCGCACTGTCTTGCGCACTTACTCGACATGATACCTCCCCGGGCACCTTGGGACCGGTCTTTTCGCGTTACACCCCTTCTCCTATCTCTTTCCCCCCCTTTTATCTTACCGGATGGAATTTGTATCATACCAATACCCTGCCCTGTTTGCTCCGGTCCTTCTTTTCTAGCGATTTCTTTTATCTTCTTGGTTCGTGGGATTTCCTTTTCCTTTTCCTTTTCCTTTCACGATCAACCCGTGATATTACCATGTGTGGAACCGCTTCACCTATCCGAGACGCCATGGCGCGCCGAGTTTGGGCGCAGCGGGAGTGAATTAGACTGGGGTTTTGCAAATGGGAATACAGCAGTGGGGGGGGGGTTGGAGCGTGTGGCGTTTATTCTTTTTATGATATTCACCTTACCTTTTACTTGTTGTGGGATAGCTATGTCGGTTTTACTGTAACTTTTGCTCTGGGGGGTATAGATATCCAGCATCAATCAAACATTTGGTTATTCGTTAGTCCGCGTGTATCTAGGGCATGATATATATACAGACTACTCGTGTACAAGTGCCAAGGGTGATGTTTTCGCACAGTTAATTTAGGTTAACCCGCAAAACAATCCCTGTCTTGTACGAAAACATCTCCCCTGGCACTTGTATTATTGACCACGACGTCGTTGCTCGTTGTGAACATCTACAAGTACTGTACTCGAGTACATAAAACCCGCGACACACCTCCCCGGCTTTGCAACCAAAAAAGCGACTGACAACGAAATCCGTCGCATCCCAAAAAGCCTTAGGAATTTGAGGAACAAACCCCTGGGTACGGTAATCAAGACACTGCAAACTAACCTATCGACTCAGATTTTGGATAGATTCTCCCATTCCATTGATATCCCAGGCTTACCAGAGTTTTGGGGGATCGGGGTTATTATCCCCACCCGGACTATGATAACGGTAGTGCGCTACACAGAGACAAGACCCAGGGCAACCAACTCACAGCGCGCACAGCAATCATGCTGCTCCAGTGCGAAAATTTAACACGTGAAGCCAAACAAGCGATTGGCCAATCGACACAACGGCCCGCATAAAAATTCCGGCTGTGCTACCTTACCGCACCGCATTCGTGCGCTTGTCGCACAGTTCCAATCAGTGTCCATCGGACCGGGTGGTTTCGAGTGTGGACGGTCCGAGTTCAGTTCGGTCCGAAGCAGTCTGGGAGCCGTTGGTATTATAGTCAGTTTTGACCGCAATGCGGTGGATGCGTGGGTTGGTTGTTTGCTGCGGGGTTTTTTTTTTGGGGGGGG
>PYWC01000003.1:1430352-1454783 GCA_003182015.1 Tuber magnatum | reverse complement strand
TCCTCCTCCCCCTTCCCGTCTCCGCTGGCCCTGGCATCAGCGACGTAAGCTCCTCCTCCTTCCCTCACTAACTCTACTCTGCTACCACCCATAATCTTTCAACCATCCATACAAGTGCTTTCCCTTTTCCCACAATCCAACCCAATCCAACCCAACCCAACCCAACCACTCTTATCCTCCCTCCCTCCGCACCCCCCACCCCAGCCCATTCATCGCATCTTACCAACCCGCTTCATAGATCCGCTATACCCGCACCCGTACCAGAACAATGCCTGCTCATCCCAAACAAAGAAAAATCGCGATCGTGGGCAGCAGAGCTGTCGGTACGTTTTTCCTCTCCATTCTCTAGTTCAATCTACCCCTGCATATGTCCTGTTTCCGCGGTTGGCTGAAGGGGGCGTGTGTGGATGTGCGCGCTATAGGTAAGTCTTCATTGACAGTGCAATTCGTCGAAAACCACTTTGTCGAGTCGTATTATCCTACCATTGAGAATACCTTCTCGAGGGTTATCAAGTACAAGGGTCAGGAATACGCTACCGAGATTATTGACACCGCCGGACAGGTAAGAGTTCCGTAGCCACTATTTGCTTTTCTCCTTGTTTTATTTTTATTTTTTTGTAAAAAGGAATGCGAATGGGGATGTACATGAGTGACCCTTGACCTTGTCCATATGCTAATGTAAACCTGGATGCAGGACGAATACAGCATCCTCAACTCTCGCCATTCTATCGGGATTCATGGGTATATGCTCGTCTACTCGGTTGCCTCTCAACAGTCGTTTGAGATGGTCAAGATTATTAGAGACAAAGTTCTTACGCATCTTGTGTGTTATCCGTATCTCGCTATCGTCATGAGAGGTGATTGGTTACTAAATGCTGGTTCCGTCTTATGCTGTAGGGCGCGGACTGGGTCCCCATCGTCGTAGTCGGGAACAAGTCGGATCTACACATCCAGAGACAGGTCACGGCCGAGGAAGGAAAGGCTTTGACCCAACAGTGGAACTGTGCCTGGACCGAGGCCTCTGCCAGGCATAATGAAAATGTGGCCAAAGCATTTGAATTGATGATTGCCGAGGTTGAGAAGGCTCAAAACCCTTCGCAGGCCACAAATGGTGGTAAATGCATCATCATGTAATCGGTTCGCTTTTAACCCATTCTGTCCCGCCTACCCTTCCCCCCTTCTTGCGCTTGTGTCCCTAACTCTATACACATCGAAGAACGTATCTAATGTCAAATGATCTTTTTATAGTTGATTTGTCCATCTTTGGTACCACTGCAGAGTCATTATCGTCCTTGTGCTTCTGATTCAGCCTTTCCTCTTTACGCATCGGTGACGCGTTTGCTGTTGCATTTTCCCATCCCTTGGCTTTAGTTAGTGACGGAACTTGGGATTGTGTCGTCGGATTCACGCTTTTCTTTCTCTCCCTTTTTCATCCTTTTTAACTGGTTTCTTTTGTGCCGGTCGGGTCCTGACTGTCTAATCAAATATGGGGGACTTTTTTCCTTTCCTTTCTTTTCTTTACTCTTTTTCTTTTCTTCTCTTTTCTTGATACGGCATAACAGTACACGGATTTTAGAAACTTGAATAACAAGGGATAGGGGTTTAGGAGAATGGGAGTTTACGTGGTGATGATGACGATGATGATGGTGACCATGTATAAATTTGTTTTCCTATATGGGTTTCGATTATTTTGTATTTTTCTTTTGGGATGTTTTTTTTTTGTATCTGGCTTTTGCATGCTCTTTGTGGGGTATTTCATTTTTAGCTTTATTGCTCCATCACTGATATTATACTTTTTGCTTTTTTTTATCTCTACTTTTTTACTTTTTTCATTTTCTTGCCTTAAATGAAACCGAGGCTATATACTCGAGTACACCGGTGTTGAAAAAGAAAAGAAAGGCGATCTAGTATCATACCAGTGCCATGAGGAGTCAAGTGGCTGTGATGCTTTATCGTAGGGTACCTGTATTTGTTGCTTGCAGAAATCGGGATTTCAAATTGCCTAAGACAGGCATCTACTCATACAGCACTGTAGGAACACGGAGGACGTACCGTGCAGTACTGTATCATACATACCATAATCTGGCCTGCGAGGCTGAAGGTTTGGAGGGGATGGAGGATGCATCTGTTTGGCACACAATTGACAGGGCAATTTGTGTGTGGCCGCGAGTCTTTCTTCAGCGTCGGCACCTGCTCTTGTATCATAGGGCAATTCATATGATAACGATAATAATAATGCCATGGTTATCATGACAGTATTATGATATTACTAATGTTGTTGTTGTTGTTGTTGCCGGTATTGGGGCTGGGGGAGGGGAGTTATGATAGGTGATGATACCTGCCCGAGTAGCTTACTTCGCCCTCAACCATTTCAGATTGAAAATTATATGATGGAACCGTGACGAGTGACTTGTAGTCCAGTACCTGTACTGTATCATACCATTCAACGAACGGGGTTTTTTTTTTTTTTGGTGAGCTTTGTGATAATTTGCATGTTAGATCATACCACAGAACATGCTTTGTCACCCGTATAACATAGTATCATACAGTGGCTGTTCGCTCTGCTGTGCTCGACCCTCGGGGTTGCCATCTTCGCTCCCACCTCGCTCGCACAAAATCCATCTACCGGCCAGTCAACCAACCAACCAACCGAAGCCTTTTCCTTCTTTCCCCCGATCAAATAAACGGAACGAGAGAGAGAGAGAGAGAGAGAGTGTGTGTGTGTGTGTGTGTTAGGTCAACCCACGGGGTCCACACTCGACTTACACGCCAACGCCGCTTGCCGTCACCTACCGATCCCATATGATACCCATCTGCCTACCTTACCCTACCCTACCCACCTACCCACCTACCCATACGACATCATACCCTTTGCTTGCTTGCTTACTCGCTTTACCCCCCCCCCCAACTAGCACCTTCACCACCACTACCACCAACGACGACGCGCGAAAACTCAACCTACTGAGACGGGAGAGAGCGAGAAATCGCTACAACCTAACCAACAACATCAACGACAACAACATCAACAACATCAACATCAACAGCAACAACAACAACAACAACAACAACAGCGACCCCGGCCCCGCCTCCGATGACCAAGAGGGACTCCCCGGGGCCCTCAAGCTCCGAACCGCCGCGGAAACGTCCACTAAACACCGACGTGAACGGCAAACCCAGGTTTCGCGGATGCGACAGCATCAAGGCTTACGACATACTAGAGAAGCTTGGTGAAGGGACTTTTGGGTATGTTTGTTTGCTATTACTTGAGAGGAAAGGAGGTGGTGAAGGATGGTAGGATCGGGCGGGAAGGGAGGGAGGGAGGGAGGTTAACGATAATAACGATGGGGGTGTTCTTCTAGGGAAGTACATAAGGCTCGACATAGATCTACCAACCATCTGGTTGCTTTGAAGAAGATTTTGATGCATAATGCTAAGGAGGATGGGGTGAGTCTCTTTCTTCCTCTCTTCCCTTTCAATCTTTTGTGCTCCAGTGTGGGCTCTCGCGCCCGCCCGCCCGCCCGCCCCTCCCCACTCGCTCATGTGCTGTCGTTAAGCGGGGCGATTCGCGATGTGGTTTTCAATGCGGGGTTTCTTTCTTTTTCTTTCTTCCTTCCTTTTCTTCTTTTCTTCCTTTTTTTCCCCCCCCCTTTTCCCCGTCCGGGAGGCCTATCGGTTACTAACGAGGTGTTTTCGTTCTTTTTCGCGAAAATATAGTTCCCGATTACCTCCCTGCGCGAGATCAAGATTCTCAAGGCGCTCTCGCACAAGAATGTTATACGATTAATGGAGATGGCGGTCGAACGTAAAAGTACGGGATCCATCCATTCACTCATGCGAAAACTTTTTTCTCCTCCTCCTCCGCTAATCGCTACCAATTGCAATGGCTGACGTATCGATTCTTTTCCCTTTTGCGCTGTTGTTTTTGCAGAGGAGCGTGGACCGGCTACCAGAGGGACTCTTTACATGGTTTTTCCTTATATGCATCATGACTTGGCTGGCTTGCTGGAGAATCCGGATGTCACATTCAGTGAACCGCAGATTAAGTGCTATATGATTCAATTGTTGGAGGGGACAAAATACCTTCATCAGGTATTTATTTTGAATTTTTTACACTCCGTCTTCGATAATCCGGGGATGGGCATTGGGGGGTCTGGGCTGACTCTTGGGAATGGTTAGAATAATATCTTACATCGCGATATGAAAGGTTAGTCTGAAATGGATCCGATCTTATTTTTCTCGGCTGTTCCTCCCCCGGGCGCGAGTTCTAACTCGGGTTTCGAACAACAGCGGCAAACTTGCTTATCGACAACAGAGGGATATTGCAAATCGCCGATTTCGGTCTAGCAAGGAAATTTGAGGAGCCGGTCCCTGTGCCTGGCGGTGGCGGCGGTGTCGCCGATAGAGACTACACTAACTGTGTTGTTACTCGCTGGTATCGGCCGCCGGAGTTGCTCCTGGGCGAGCGAAAGTACACTTCGGCGATCGATTTGTGGGGTGTCGGGTATGATCTTCGTTTCCCTCTCAATTGGCTTATTCCGGAATGTCTAACCGTCGGGCCCCTTAGATGCGTTTTTGCGGAGATGTATAGAGGCAGGCCGATACTCCAGGGGAATACCGACATGGATCAGGTGATTAAGATTTTCCAGCTCTGCGGGTCACCTACGCAGAAGAATATGCCCGGTTTCGATAAATTGCCAGGTTGCGAGGGGATGAAGTCGTTTGGTCCATTCCAGCGAACGTTGGAGGGGCATTATAGCTCGTAAGGGTACCTAGGCTAGCGTTGTTAGTGGCTGGGGCTAATTTCATGGCAGAATGGGTAGCGCGGGCGTATCGCTGCTGTCACAGCTTCTAAAGCTTGATCCTCAGAGACGGATTAATGCCATGGATGCTCTTAAACATGAGTACTTTGCCACGGACCCCCTCCCGGCGAAGCCCAGCGATTTGCCATCATTCGAAGATAGTCACGAACTTGATAGGAAAAAGTTTCGTCATCAGAAAGCGCATCTCCCACCTGCACCCGCGGGTGGCACAGTTGGTATTGGTCAGGATGGGACCTGGGGATGGAGTGGAAGGGCCGGGGAGGTGCCATGGGCAAACGGCAGCGGAGCAGGTCCCAGTCGGGGGGGTCGCCCAAACAACGATCCATGGGCAAACGGTGGAAGTCAGCGTTATGGGCGCCAACACGATAACAGGCTGCCACCCCATGACAGCCGGGTCCCGCCAGGGCACCGGCCGGGTCCAGACCATCGACAATGGAGTCGTCCCGGGGGATTGGATCACCGCGAGTTGGGATTACCACCCCGACCACCCCAGGTTGGACACATGGATAGGGAGCCTAGAGGTCCCCCTCCCAGGACCAATCGGGGTAACGGAGGCGGCAATGTCGATACCTATATACCATCTTACGGAGTTGGAGGGCCAGATGACCGTCGCGGTAACTGGAGTAGAGATTGGGATCGGGACAGAGGTGATAGGGACCGGGGCGACAGAGGCGATAGGGGTGATCGCAGGGATAGAGGACACGATCGGGGTTACAATGGTGGCATCCAGCGACGAAGCTCCAGTCGGGATCGTCACCGGGAGGAACCCGCCAACAATATCTATCGCCGATAGCACACCGCACGCTGTTTCCCAATCTTTGTTTCTTTTTCTTTACACGCTCTTCCTTTCGTCACCTTTTTTTCTTTTTTCTTCTTTCTTCTCGTCACTATTGCGTGCTCGCAGACACGCAGGAGAGTTGGTAATCACTTGATATGGAAAGCGTGGGGAACAAGGCGGCTTGGAGGGTCTAGAATGCATCGTAATCCCGGGATTGTTTCCTTTTTTCTTTTTCTTCCTCCCTTTCCTCCCTTCCCTTCCTCGAAAAGTCGATCGTCTTTTCCTCAAATACTTTCTTTTCTTTCTTTCCTTTCCTTACCCTTTAACTTTACTTTTTCTATTCCCCCATCTACAATTTCTTTCGCTTTTTTCCACAATTGTCTGTGTTGAGCTGAGCTGAGTTGAGTGGGTGTTATTCTCATTACTTGGAACCCGGGAGCCTTAAACAAGATGTGGGGTCTATATTTAGTCTGGCTGGCATCGTCTGGGATGGGATGGGATGAGGTGCTTGGAGGCATTGCTACTATGCAGTGCTACCGAATTAGTAGGCGTCTACCGGTGGTTTATTTGTTTGCTCGTCTGGCTTGTTTGCAGGGCCGTCAGATCAGGCGGTACAGTAATCTGATATGATATACTCGAGTGCGTGTACAATACTGAAAGGACTCTACCGCAATATCCTGGGGCAAAGTGGAGGGGTCGTTACTGTTGCCATGTTGTGCAAGGAATGAAAAGGAAATGAAGAAGAAATCACGCTGTAGTGGGGTTTCTCCATCACTTCTCTCCACAATTTCTCTGGTTTGCTCTGTTTCGTGATGTAAGCTATAGAGCCCAGTTCACTCCATTTCACTCCCTTCATCCACTCCTTCGGCCAGTCCACCATATCCCTTCGTTCATTGTGAGTGTCCCCGATCCAATCCAACATGCTAAACCGCAGCGGCCAAGCCTTTGAGCACGGTACCGGCACTATATGATAGGAGGTTAACACTTGTATAACTAGCGGGCAGTCACGGGAGATGGCGTGATACCCCATGAAGCCTTTTTTTCTTTTCTTTTTTTCTTTTCCTCTACCCCTTCCTCTTCTCCTCTTTTACTTCCTGTCTTAACAGTCCGGACCTCTGTTATTACCGCTTTGGGAAGTGGGCTTACTACTTACTGGGCCGGGGTCGTCTTACCGATTGCGGGCAGGAATACATTAGGAATACCGGTACTGTCTTGTACCCACAAAGGATAGCACGGGCACTCCTGTTCGTTGGTTGGCTAGGACGAAGGGAAGCGGCACTGATAGCGCCGGGTTGGATTGGATGCTGAATGCAGGTCAAGTGGGATCCCGTATAGATTTACTACGGAGCTGAAGGAGGAATGGTCACTCGAGAGTTTCCTCCTTCCTTCCCATCCTTCTACCTTGCGTGCCGGGTTGACCTGACATCACCACCCGGGCTGGGGAGGTTTAAAGAGAGTTCGGCCCCCTTCCCCTTCCTTTTTCCCTCCTTTCCTTTCCTCCCTCCCTCATCCACTTCTTGTTTCGGCCCATGATAGGAAGTTATTACCTGATATCACGCCAAGGTAACAGAAGGACACAATACCTTGTTTGTACATCCCGGCTTTTCGAGTTCGTTTGCCAGACCCATACTTCGTTTGTTCGTTTGTTCGGGGCAATCCCGTACGTACCAGGAGCCATAGACAGGGAATCCACTTACTGACTGACCGGGTCTTGAGAAGAACGAGTCATACAAGCACCGTAGAGCCGATATATACCCAACAATCCCCCTCCCCCAGCCATCAATTCCTCATAGATATATTCAAGCGTAGTCATATACAACCACGACTACGGGAACAATGACGATAGAACAGCCACCGTCGCCGCTCCCGTCGCCTTTGCCTGCCAGGACTAGTCCAATGCTTCCACAAACTAGCAACCCAAAGCTTCCATGGCTCGTGCAGAAGTTTGGCGGAACAAGCGTGGGGAAGTTGCCGCTGGGGGTTGTGGAGGTTGTCAAGTATGTTATGCCCGTTCATCCAATCTTTCGACTCTTTACAGGAAGGAGTGGGCTAATCGGAAGTAGAAAGTATCTGCCAACAAACCGCGTGGCAGTAGTTTGTTCGGCAAGGAGTACGGAGAGCAAAGAGCTCGGCACGACGAATCGGTGAGTGGCCGTCGCCCGTTGGCCCCGCTGCGAATTGAGATCTATCAAGATCGAGCTAATACACGCCAGGTTATTGCGGGCAGCGGAAGAAGCTATAAAGGCGGAGTCGACCGAGTGGGTGGACATTATCGACGGCATTCAGAAAGCGCACACCGCAGCGGCCAGGGATGTTATCAGGTCTCGAACGATATCTAACGATTTTAGGGCGAAGGTGAAGAGGGAGTGTGAGGGTTTGAAAGAGTTTTTGGGGGCTGCGCAGGTATTCCTTATTTATTTTTTTATTCAATTGCCCGCTTATTCCCCTTATGCAATCGATGGGGGATTGGAGGGTTGACGAAGGCGAGGATAGATTATCAGTGAAATCAGCCCCAAGTCGAAAGACGTTATCATCGGTGCCGGGGAAAAGCTGAGTTGCATGTTCATGACGGCGGTGTTACGGGATCGGGTATGATATGATACGTCCACCCCTTCCACCCGAAAGCGGTGGTTCGAGCTTTAACCCAACTCACAAACTTACATGCAGGGCATCGATGCAGAATACATCTCGCTGGAAAACATCCTCCCAGCCCACCACCCCTCCTCATACACGGCTAGCAGTAGAGCCCTAACCCCACCATTCTATGAAACCCTGACCACCCTCCTGGAATCCCGCATCCGCCTCCTCCCCGCCCATAAAGTCCCCGTAATAACAGGATTCTTCTCACCCGTCCCCGGAAGCCTCTTGACCACCATTGGGCGGGGGTACACCGATCTCTGTGCAGCCCTCCTCAGCGTATCGGTGAAAGCGCAGGAATTGCAGATATGGAAAGAAGTGGACGGCATCTTCACCGCGGACCCACGGAAGGTCCCCGCGGCGAGATTAGTCCCCTTCGTCACGCCGGAGGAAGCAGCGGAATTGACGTACTACGGGAGCGAAGTCCTTCACCCGCTAACCATGGAACAAGTAGTCGCCGTCGGCATCCCCGTCCGCATACTAAACGTCTGGAAGCCAAGCGGTTCGGGGACCATCATCTGCGCCGAGGGGCCCACCAGGACCCGCCCCCTGATGCTAACACCCCCCGTCTCGGACGGCGAGGAGGACGATGACGATGATTACCTTGAAGGAGAAGAGAAGGAGGAGAAGAAACTCCCAACGGCTGTAACAATGAAGAAAAACATCCACCTCCTCACAGTCCACTCCAACCGCAAGTCCCTCTCCCACGGCTTCCTCGCCAGTGTCTTCCAAATCCTCGACCAGCACCAATTGGCCATCGACCTCATCAGCACCTCGGAAGTGCACGTATCGCTAGCCTTACTCAACACATCCCCGCATGCCATCGTCGCAGCGGTAGAAGCGCTAGAGGCCTACGGTGCAGTCGATGCACGAGGCGGACTGTGCATCGTATCGCTAGTTGGCCGCCACATGAAGCGCATGGTGGGCATCGCCGGGCGGATGTTTGCCGCGCTAGCCGAGGCTGGGGTTAACGTTGAGATGATTTCCCAGGGTGCCAGCGAGATTGGCATCTCGTGCGTGGTCAGGGAGGAGGTTGCCGTCCGGGCTGTGAATGTTTTGCATGCGAGGCTGTTTTGGTAGATTTTTTCGAGGGGGATGATGGGCTCTGGTTTGAATCTGGATACCCGGCGTAATTATTTCCCTCACTCGTATTGTGGGATTATATTTTATTTTTTATTTCTATTTTTCCCCCTTCCCTCCCCCTCTCTCTGGGGGTTACCGGTATTATTTTTTGACCGGTTTAGCCAGCGTCAAGTTTTGGAGGCAAAAAAGTTTGGGGCAAAAAAAAAAAAAAAAGAAGAGCCTTTTGAGTAATTTTGTCTTGTCACGTCAAGATTATACGACACCAGAAATATACTGTAGTCTGATATCCTAGACAGCACCATGTTACCTACCATATCTCTAATACCCCACCGAGTTGAGCCCTCGTAAAGCGAGCAACCAATCATCACCCCATAAGCAACCACAGAGGTTCCACTGTCACCCGGAGAAGAAAAAGAAAAAAACAGGAGAGAAAAAAAGGAAAAGGAAAAAAGAAAAAGAAAAAAAAGCTGTTTCAAACAAATGCCTCGGGGAAAACCAAGCACCCGCACTTGTACCTACTTCCCCTCGAAGCCTAATTACAGTGCCGGTACTGTAACGACATTACACGACATGACATGACAGGATGATATGCTGCGGATAAATCCTACAAACGTCGGCGATACAATCTCCTTTAAGCGTTCCCGAGGGCCGGCGCTCCAGGGCTTGATCGCCGTACCGACCGCTTGGGTAAAATGTTTCCGAGTGACTAACTGACTGACTTGGGTTGGTCCAGCATATGAATCATAAGATCTCGCTCGGTGGGGTGCCTCCCGTTCCTCTGTTCCATGCCTTGGGTCTGTCTCACTCTCACTCGCTCACATTCACTCACACCTCTTTTTTTCTTCTTTCTTTTTTCTTCTTCTCTTTTTTCCTCTTTGCTTTTTGGAGGGATCGACATCACCCTACCAGCGAATGCAGGAACTCTTCACCCCAGCGCACGAGTACAAACGCAAACAAACAAGACTTTCAATCCCATGCCACCATAATTAAGATCGTTTATTTTATTTTTGACGGAATTTCTCCGAACGCTAATTATCTAATTAGTCCGCCCAGAAAAGAATCCCAAACCTCCCCATCAGTCTTCTAGGCCCCTACTTGAAGACCTTTCCATCAGCCCAGTCGAAGCTCTGCTCGTGATGAAATAAGTTAGTCAGATTGCTATTTTAAACTCTTTCCAAAAAAAAAACACAAAAATAAATCACGTCACGTGAAAGATACTACCAACCTTGCCATCGACGGTGACAGGGCGCTCCCAGCTCCAGGTGTCCTCAACGAACTTTTTGTCGTCAGAGTTCCTAGGGTCGAGCTTAATGTACTCGTAGCTCTCCCAGTCGGGTGCCTGGTGTAGATATTAGCATCGGGCGTGGCCCATGGGTTAGCAAGCCGGGATTACATACTACATCGAAAGCAGGGGGAGCCTCCTGTCCGCGGATCACAAAGGACCCTGCGATGGCGGAGTCCCCGGATACGCCGTATACGCTAGCAGATCCGAATATGTACTTGCGGGAGGCCTCCAGACGATTGAAGAAGCCACTGAAAACCGCCCCATCAGTATTTTGTCAAAATAAGCTTCCGGAACCAGAACTAACCCGATCAAGTTGCTAGACATGAAGACCTGAGTCAACTCGGGGTTGTACTTGTAGTTGACCCTCCAGAGGGAATATTCCTCCAGGTTGGCATTCTCCCAGAACCAGGCAAGGGCCTCAGGGGTTTCAGAGTTAGAGTACTTCCTCTTCCAGTCGTCCAGAACGAAGGTAGATCTTCCCAAAGCCTCCAAGGGGTGCTTGGGCTTAGGAGCGGGCTTCACCTCCTCCTCCTCCTCCTCCTGAGCCTCGGGCTTAGGGGCAGCCTTGGGAGTCTCTTTCTTTGGTTCCTGCCTCTTTGGCTCCTTCTTGGGAGGGGTGTACTTGACAGCCTCATCAATGAACTCCAGTTTGTCAGCGACAGCGGTGTAGATAGGTTGGTTGCGAATCAGCTCGTACCAACGAGTGACACAGGGATACTGTTGACGAAACTCCTTGCAAAAGACCTATAATTCCGAATTAGATGTTGAGCCGCCAGGGATCCGATCCGCACTAAACTTACGTATTGGAATCCACGAGCAATTATCGAGGTGGCAAACAGATCAGCAAGCGTAAGCCTCTCGCCAACCAAGAAAGTCTGAGTAAGGAGGTGTTCCTCGAGGACGCCAACAACCCTGAGAGTAGTAGACTGAGCAGCATCAACGTTCTTCCTATTGTATGGGTCACGCCCAATCAGGGGACGGAACCAGCCTCCGAGACTTGACAGAATTTCGCTATTGGCAAAAGACATCCATCTCAGAATTGACGCGTAGTCTTGCTTAGTCTTCCCCAATAGAGTGGTCTTCTCATTCTGGGAGGCAACTGTAACAACACTTGTAAGCACAGCCCACAGCTATAATGGACACCGCATCATAAGGTGATGCGAGGAATGCATCCCACAATTTCTCAGTGGATCCGAAGAACCCATCCCCAAAACAGCACATCGGGAAGACGCAGCACTCACGGTAAACGGCAATAGCAATGCACTCGGACAGGACGAATCCATCATCGCCCTGGAAAGTGGGGACCTTTCCAAGAGGGTTGATCTTGAAGTATCCCGCACTCACACCCCTAGCAGGCTCCTCGTGAATGGTCTCGATTTCAAGTCCATTCTCCTTAGCGACAGCCAAAAGCGCCGTGGTGCGAGGGTTTTGCTACGATATATATAAATATTGTTATTATTGCTATTTCAAAACGGCCAATGACTCAGTGCAAAAGATGCACCTAGCAGGGGGGGAAAGAAAAAAAAAAATAGAAGGAAAATCACAAGAACAAAGAACGCAGCGGAGAATGTCGGCTACTCACAGGATAGGTATAAATTTTTCCGAACGGCATTCTGTCTGAAATAGTATGCAGTACGTGTGGGGAAAAAAAACAATGAGATGCAGTGGTTGTGTTGTTGATAGGTTTGCTTCAAGGAGAGAAATCTCAACAAGAAAAAGAGATGGGGGGAGGATCAGAGAGGGGTATCATAGAAAGTGGAATGTTTGTGCCCCGCGTATGACTAATCAACAGTCAATAGCAATTAAAGGGTTCGTTCGATCCGGGAGTAATGGTCAGATGGGGGAGTCTTGGCACGGCAGAGAGCGAGAAATCTTGTTGTGCCCTTCTAACCCAAAACCTCCCAGTCACTACTGCCTACGGTAATCAGCCTCACGAGACCGCCGCTAGTAATACCATTATTCGGGGATGCTTATTATTATTCCTAGGCTTCAGAAGAATTTTTTGAAACCATTCCATGCATGATACGATAATAATATGATAACAAAGCCTATCATAGTTGCTTGTAACCTAAAACCACATTCCGACAACGCATATCTAATGATAGAAACTACGCATCGTATATCTCAAACACTACAACACCACTCGCTGATTACTCCCCCCNGCACAATCCCGAGCTGAAGTGAGATAGAGTCGGTGGGCCGGTCAGGGGCGGATTATATTATTATCATTACCATTACCAATCCAGAGTCTTGTCCATTGAGCTACGGTATTGAGTAGGAAGGGGGTGTCAGTTTGCCAGACTTCATACCGGAAAACTGAAGCACATTGCTCGCCCTAGAAAGGAACCAAGACATGACACCAACTCCGGTATGATAGGTTTAAGTTACCGGAGGGGACATCTATCATATCACACACCCCTACAGTAGATTAGTGTGGTGCTCTTTGACCTCATCCGAGCCGACCGCGAAGCTGGCCAAACCCGACAAATGAGAAATCAATTCCGCTAAAGTTGACCGACCGACTGACTCCACAATAGCGAAAGTCGGTCCCGCCGCCAGAATGTAATATGTATCGAGTGACCCCGAATGATGGTAGGGTAGGACGAGGTTGCCTCTCCCTCCTCCATCGTCGCAGGACGTCGCCCAACGGACCTGATTGGTGGTGGTATCATAAGTTAATCGCGTCGGTTTTTCTTTTTCCTTTTCCTTCCTTCCTTCCTTCTTTTTTTTTTCCTTCTTCTTCCTCTTCGGCCATATAAAATGCCTTGAAGGACGTCTAAAACCTTATCCGCACAGGGGCCACCCCCATCCCTCCGTTCGGACCCGGTAGTTTCCCCGCCTCCCTCCGGGTGCTACGTACGGCCGTCACGGGATTCCATAAAAATGCTGAAAAATAAAACAAAATAAATAGCAATATTATTATGATACCAGGAGATACTGAGGTTTCCCCCTTTGATTTGCTGAACCGATGTGTTCTCCTCGAGCCGTATTCGTTCCGAATATCAGGGGATTGGCCCCACCCCCCCTCCCCTCCCCACCCATCCGCCCTGAACATGGCCATACACGAATTACTGGGGGAAAATAAAATATAAAAAAAAAAAATAGAAATAGGAACAAAATATATAAAAGTGATTACAAGCCCACTCGCTTTCGTTCTCGCTACGGGTGCCGTATAATGCGAAAAATGTGATATCGGCCCTGAGTGTCGCCGAAAGTTTAGCGGCGCGTAGGTTCAAAATCGAAGAAGGAGCGGATCCGAACACCGAAAAGTCCAAGTGACGCACAATGTATCACTCGTTCGGTTAATCTGGCCCCGCCGGAATTCCAGTCGCCAAAGTGTTCTTTTCTTTTTCCCTCTTTTTCTTTTCCTTTCCTCTGTGTGAAATGATGTTCTGACAGTTTGCTTTTTTTTCATTTTTTTTTCATTGCTTCCTCTCATCTTCAACCCGCTCCCCTGCCGAGGTTCAACCGCAACCGACGGACTAAATCCTCCACTTAGCGGAGCCCGAAAAAGTTACTGGCCACCGACGATATATAGGACACCTACCTATATGTCTCATATTATTGTTCCTTAATATCATGATTATGATATCTCGCTCTGGGCTATGTGCTGTGTTGTGCCAGTGTGATACTAATTTACCCACGGTCTGCCGTACTTGAGTACCGGTAGAGCACGAGTACTGTACCTAGTACAGTACAGTAGGTGTCCGGGGAATAGTTTCTTTTTTTCCCAGGCACAGCATTTAGGGTTGTCTCGGCTTCTCCGCCTAATATGAATTACAAACCCGATACGACATTACCGTAAAACTATGCTCTAGACAGCTGGCTTTTACCATCAATTTGCAAAAAAGGGTACTTGGCGCTTTGTAATGTCGTATCAATACCAGTAACTACCGTTGCCGTCAAATCTGAAAGAGTATGATGCGGTAGGGAGAAAGTGGGAAAGGCTGGGTTTAAGGAAATTTGAAACTCAATTTGGAACTTGAACTGATTTCCGTTCGCGCGGGTGTGGGGGTGTGTGTGTATGTGCGCGCGTGTGTGTGCAAAAGTAGATACCGGTACTAAATGTGTGAAGCCGAGTGAGTATGTACGAGTATCATACATGTATGCCACTGTATGTAGGGAGATATTATGGGGTGCGATTCATCCTTGCCCCTACTGTTTGAGAGAGTGTGGAAGTATTCGTGACACAACCCAACCCAACCTACGGTACCTTACATCCTACAAATCCGTGATTATCAATTGGTTGATAGACCCCCCGAATCGCTTAATACCGGGTAGGAGGACATTAGCATCGCGAGTGTGTAATTGTAGTTGCATCAACTCCGGAAAGAGAAGGTCAAAAAAGAAAAGAAGAAGAAAAAACTGGAGAGAAAAAACGTATATTGTGAGTGGAGGTCTGCCACGATTCAGACATCTGCTCCTGGCGCGGGTACCGGTACGTCCAACATTTCTCCATCATAACCCAACACCTACGATCCAGCAAGTACACCGACACCGGGAATCGGAGAGCACGCGCTGTTCTATTGTTTTCACGCTTCGTATCCTCACAATGTCGGGGCACCCTATCGCCTGCCTCGGGTACGGTACTGTGCCACACCCGGTGCGCGAAAGGATGATGCGAAAAAGTGAGTGAAGCTCCAGAACGATCAATTGATTGACGAGAGTTCTGAGCATAGCCTGCAGTTTCCCCTCATCCTCCTCTGTAGAGCTGGTTTCAGACATAGCGAAGCTGGGTGTATGGGATCGAAACGAATCGACCGCCGTTGGAAACATGAGACGAGGCTCACAAACCGGGGTTGCACCATATCAAGTGCCGATGGGGCCGACGAAGACCGTTGAGAGGGAGAGAGAGAAAAAAAAAGAAAAAAGGGGAGCAAGAAGGGAAAAAGCAAAATATACTGGTAGTCAGCTCGCAAGAATTAGGAGGGAAAGTCATGCCATGTTCCCTTCGGAGGACAAGGGTGAGAGCCGTAGCGGGAGAAGCGGGTTAACATCGGAACTCTGCCGGTGTCAATCCAATTTCCCTACCTACCGGTCTTTTTCGTGTACTGCGTGTATGATATGTCCTGGGCGCGGTACGGTGCTCGAGGATGAATGGAAGATAGTGTATAGTATGATACCAGTGGGAGTATACGGTAGTATGGAGGAGAGAGGGTGATGATGGATTCTTTCCATTGCTTCCATGACGCTTCTAGCGTGAAATGTGCAAAACAGCCGAGTGGGGTACCGTGCTTAACATACCGGTACTGTATGAGCGAAAAGAAGGCATCATTTTCCAGTTGGACCGAAGGAGTTTCATGACCCGCGCTCAGAGCTCTAGACGGCGGAAACTAATGCCGGTAACGGTGACGAGAGGTATTAATCCGCGATTCCGTGTTGTTAAAGGGACTCCGCATGCTGGGAAGGTTTGCCAGGGTCCATGGTTCGGAAATTAAAGAACTCAAGAGAGGCTTTCCAGAATGCCAACTTCAGCCTGTGATCGGACGTCTCTGCGATAACGGCCTGTCGTAACTCGGTCCGCCAGTCCAACGTGACACAGGAGGACGGATCTTCCCCAAATGTTGGAGACCAAATTCGATTTGGGTATGAACGATAGTTTTAGGGTGCCGGTAGTCAAAAGACTGCAGTACCGTGAATGTATGATAGGATAGGATAGGATGTATAGGATAGGATAGGATAGGATAGGATAGGGCAGGATCTGATGATGGTGCACAGGTACCGTGGTTGCTCCAGGCATCCGTTTCGGAGCAGAGGTATGCGGCACAATGATGGAACAATAAAATTCAAGCGCAGGCGAGGGGGGAAAAATTCATGCGCACTGCGCCTGAATCTCGCCTTGTCTTGATCAATCAAACAGCTAATATTGAAAGGCAAAATCCTAAGGAATCGGTGTCGCACGCATACACACACACACACACACACACACACATACTCTCTCACTCTCACTCACACACACACACACTCATACACACACACACGAGAGGGGCGTCATTCGGGTCCTGAAGCGAGCGAGAAGGTTGAGCATGAGGGGTGGATGTTCTGACTTGGCCCAGCTCGAGGCCAACCCTTTTTCCGTTAGTCCAGGAAGCTTCACCCGTGTGGAAAGGGTAATATAGTTGCTTCCAGAAGGCCGATGGAGGAGATTATGGTCCACTGGCAATGCTAGCAAACTTAGTGGCACGCCCCGACAACAAGCTATGATACCGATGCCCTGTATTCGAGCCCCGGAGTCGTGCAGGGTTGTACAAGTATCATAGCCGCCGGATGGAAGCATAGTGGCGGGAAAAAGCGGGCTGCGGGGAGGCAGTGGACCCCATGGAGAACAGGTGTTAATAGTGCTCGAGTGCTCGACTCGAGCACCGTATAGTACTGTACACTGATGCCCGTGGTGTCGGTGGCTTGTCCATTTAATTTTCCTCTCGTCGTCAGCATCATCCGCCGTCCTTGGCGGAGAGCACGAATCAGACGATGCGGAGGACAATCTTGACATCTATTTTACGACCAACCTCCTGGGAGCGCCACGCGTTTCAAGATCACTGTCGCAATCCGGGCCAAGGTGATCGGGGAGGCTCGCAGCGGGGGATGGTTCGCTTTGCGCGAGTAAGTTACTTGTACAGCACGAGCACCGTAGGGGAATTTTGTTTCGAGGGGGCCGTGATGCCCTTCCTCTTCCCATCCGTGAAAAGGGGTATGAGGCAAAAGAATGAAGGAAAGTGGCAGATAAGTAGAAAGACATAGATCAGGTGGGTTCGGTGCTGGATGTTTAGTGACGATGGGTTGGGGATTAGTTTCTAGGTGGTTTGTCGGTCGGAATACCGTTATTACCGTGGTATCATATAATAATACTATGGTACGATACCATACTTTTTTTTCCTTTCTCTCCTTTTTTTCCTTTTCTGAGGCGGGGGAGGAGATAAAAAGGTGTCGCTCCAGCAGAGCTGGAGATGATAGTTTAGGCTTCCTGGTAGAGGTATGATAATAATATTATAGTAATATGATAAAAAGGAACCAGAATAATAATAATAGTAATAGAAAGGGTTGGCAGGGCTTGTTTGAAGGTGGTGGGTGGGTTGGGTTGGATGGGAATCGTAGGGTTGGGATGAGGCGGGCAGGGCGGAGGGCGGAGGGCGGAACTCTGCAGGTTGTCTGGTGGAGTTGGGATCAGAGATCCCTCGGCAGGGTGGAGAGGATGTGCAAGGGAGCAGACTTGTGATGAGACTACTACCGTACAGCATCTGCGCTGCGGGCGATGGGGATCCGTATGATATGATAGGTACAGTACGGTAGGGTGAGAGAGATCGCTGGAGCAACCAGCGAACAATGAGTCCTTGGGAGCGTGATGGCTTGGAGGGATGACTGAGTGAGAGGTTGTGAGTATGCTTGTGTCACACCCGGCCTTTTCTGTCGGGACTAAGAAAGGCAAGATGAGAACCCTGCATCCACTCTTGCCCTTTTTCGTATTGTGCCACGTTGTGTATGGAACGACTACAGTACCGGTACCTGCACCGGAGTGCCCTTTTTGATGGTTGGGGTGCTGGCACAGTACCGTGCCCGTACCGTACCGGTACTCGTACTGACTGGTACTGTACTCGTACTGTACTGGTGCAGCGCATTGGCAAAACCTCCAGGCCGTCCCGCTCTAACTATTCCCATGGGGCATGATATCCCATCACGCTCCAACTCACCATATCCATACACTTGCGGCACTGACCAAGGCACGGTACCGATGAGCTTCGCTGGGCTGCCGTAGCCCCCATGTTGAAGCTGATGGGGAACAACCGAATTGGTCGGACACACGGACGGACAATATTTCCTGCTTGCGTCATGATCAGATTCTGAAAGGGGTCTAACCGGAAAAATGTCCATTTTTTATTATCATCATCATTATTATCGTTTTTTATTTTTTTGATCAGATTTTCGGCGGAGGAGGAATTTAAAAAAAAAAGGTTTTATGGAATGCGGCAACTCACATGGAGCCCTGTACAAGTGGGATATTCCCCGTCTTCGCCATGTCTCGCCTTGGCCTGAACCTCTCTGTCGGGTGCATGATGTGAGACGGAGGAGGAGTCGACGCGAGGCTTGAGAGCGGGAAGGATACTCTGCTCCCCCCACAGCTCATCCACACTCCGAACATACCGGTCCTCTCGTACCCTGGAGAGGGGGAGAGGGGGAGAGGGGGAGAGGGGGTGAGAGAGTGAGAGAGTGAGAGAGTGAGAGAGAGTGAGAGAGTGAGAGAGTGAGAGTGAGAGTGAGAGTGAGAGAGAGAGAGAAAGTGAGAGAGAGAGAGAGTGTGTGTGTGTGCAGTGCACAAACTCATTCACTCACCCACCCACCCACAAGCACACATGCACACTTACGGTACCGGTACGTCCTCTCATCACGGACACACACACACAAACCCACATTTCAGATGCACGACACCTACCATACGATGTCAGGACACCAGTGGCAGTATGCACCATAGCCATAAGCACCTTTTGACAGCCAAACGGGCACGAGCGGCTGTGTGTCCATATCTGTTCGAATCTATATGGTTCAACCTTTTCCCTTGAGGGAGGGGGGGAAAAAGAAGGGAAAAGAAGGGAAGGAAAGAAAAGAGAAAAAGAAAAAGAAAAAATAAAGGAAAATGAAAGGAAAGAAGAAAGAAAGAGCATAGCAATACCGGTATCATCAAGAAAATAAAGAATTACCCTAGTGATCAGACATGCATTAGACATCCGTCCACCACCTACCGGTGGTGATGAGGATATGGTTTGGTTGGGTATTGGTTTGGCCATAGAAGACAATAGGCATTAGAGCCACCCCCCGTCTCACATTTTTTTTCTTTTCTTTGCGGGCCCAGAGAGTCGGGNTGAGGTAGAATAGAGACGCGACAATTTGTTTTACGGTCGAAATTCCTGGGGGTTCAAAAAGAAGGAGAAAGAACCCCCTACATCTCATCATCACCAGTGATCACACGGAGGGCACTACCGTACAATATCGTAGCGTGCTCGAGTACTGTTACGGTAGTGGATGGTGATTGGAGTGAGGTACAGTACAGCTTGTGAGCTTTGAATGTTTTAGCTCTTGTGCGCCATCAAGAGCTGAAAGGAGCAAGGGCGGGGTGGCACGGACTTCATAAGTTCTTCCGATGGGTTGTGGAATTTGAGGCGGACGCACGATACGACAATGAGGCGAACCGCTAAGTGCATGAGATCGATGTATTGCCGCCTCATTTGTGGCGATCGGCATATTGTAGCCACTTGGGACGATCAGGATGCTTGAGACAACCATTGAACCCGGAACAACAAGCCCCAAAACATCTCTTTTTCGGGAATATCAGACATCCACTATAATTCATGAGAACACAGCCCAAAGGCAAAAAGGGCAAAAAAAACTGGTGAACGAACGAGGGAGCGCTATCGCTTTCAAGAAGCACAAAAAGGTGAGATATGCAGGGGGGGGAGGGAATGAGAGGAAATGAAAACCGCGAGACATTGCCACGGGAGCACATTGGCAAAACCGGGATTCGCCTAGAAAGCTAGAACTGATCCAGGGTCATCATACTCATCGAGACATCAGTGTGCTCGACCATTTTACAGAACTCCTCAAAGCTGATCTTGCCATCTAGATCCTCATCCGCCTCCATCATGGTCTTGTCCACGATCTAGAGGCGAAGGTTGAAAGACATAAATCAGCGGCAGACCCCTTTTGGGATAGGTTTCTTTTGGTTTTTGAGGCGGGGAAAGAGAGGGGGCAGTGCTGGGACGAAAGTTTGGAACCGAAATCAGCTCAATGAGCTGGGAACGTACCTGTTGCAGCTGCTGGTCCTTAAGATTACTCCCAACCATCATCTTGAGAACGATGAACAGTTCACCATTGGAAATGAAACCATCCCGGTCAATGTCGTAGACCTTGAAGGCGAACCGGAGCTTCTCTTCTTTATTCCCCTTGCTGGAGAAAGCGCTCAAGCCGGAAACGAACTCCTGGAAATCAACATCACCGCCACCATCTTCATCGAAAATAGCAATCATCCTGCGCACAAATGCGCACAAAGCTCTGTTAGCGGGACCTGGTATTGTCTCATCGACGGTGTAGCGAACGGAGAGGCCGAAATGTGTACCTAGTAGCTAAAGGGTTTGACGAGACTTGCGGAAGACTCAAAAATTCCTCCCGCTCTATGGTGCCGGAGTTGTCCTAAGTGAACCCCCAGCAATAAGCTATTTGCTCCAATACGACCAAACGCCCGAGATATGCCCATAAGCATGCCTTATCCAGCTTCATGAACCTCTTGCGCAATCGATCCACTTCATCATGATCAACTGTGTAACTATGTTAGCGGTAAAATCCCGCAAGGCAAAATTTGTTGTTTGCTTTTGATAGGGGGAGACAAGTACAATTGGAGCCGGAGACAATGTTGTCCATAATCTGAGAAGGATTCTGCCCCATGATGATTGCCTAATAACGATGTGAGGGGGGTGAGTTACGGTATCGAGGAAGGGAGATGGGAGGATTGCGAGGGCTGATGGTGGTTGGCGGCGATGAACCGAGGAGGGAGGGGGATTTACTCACAAGGGCGGAGNCTCACGTTTTGTTTTTTCTCCGCCCCCTTTGCGGCAAACAGCCTGCTTCAGACGAAATACAAATTCGCTCAGTTAGCCAATCGGAGATCGAGTGTGCCTGGGCAAAGGATTTTGGACCCAACTCGACGCAGAGCAAAGCCCGCCCTGCTCCTTTGTATGTAACCGGACATCCTTCCATATCCCTCCATTTCTCCAAGCGTAAGCCCGTTTGCCCTATCCGGATTCCAGAACCTACGACAGACGCGAGAAAACTGGGTAGGAAACAGCCAGGGCAGATCACAAGACAGCAAACGAAGAGAGAGACACGTCGGTCCTGTCAATATTGACAACGGATCTATCTTAGCCATCTCCGGGATTGTTCCTCATTCAACCCATTGCCCGGGGGAGTCGTCATTACAAGGGTCCCATTTCCTTATATCCATATAAACTCCCAGGCACTACCAGGCGATCCTTTTGCGGCGTGCTATAACTGCAACCGCATGAACACAGACTCCCGTCTACCATCATACATACATCATCACCTCCATTAGATAACGCCTCTTGGAGACCTACAACAACCACTACAACGGATTCTACTTACTACTACTACTACTACTACTACTACTACTGCTGCTGCTGCTACTTGCAACACCGGAAAGTTTACCCTACGCTTGTTCGATACGTGCAGATATCTGCATGACCCAACCTCGAAATTGCGCAGAGAAACACCATCATCGTGACGTCGACTACTGCCGTCCTTCTCCCCGCTGCCAGCGCGGCAACAACATTCCGTAACCTGTCTGCTGTGCAGGACACTGGGTCCTTCACTCTACGGGGAATGGAAGAGAGTGATAGAGACCGTCCACCGTCGACGCGCCACGGGGATGAACCAGCGTATGGGAGCCAGCCTTTATTGAATCCTATAAACTACCAATCCGAATACCAACAGGACTCTCAACACCGTCAGCAGAACTACCCACCGTACACCTCAAACTTGGTATATAATATTCCTCAGCAGACTCATAGCTCAAGTTATGCTCCGGTTCAGTCGTATGCTCCACGGCAGACTGCTGCCATTGAAGTACTCTCGAGTCAGTTCGCTGGGTCTTCTCAGTACTATGTTGCGGGAGAGTCCCCGACATCTGTACCTGCAGGCGTCTCCCATCATCCGTCTTCATCACAATTCTCTAGTCCATCGTACGCCCAGTACAGCCCCACGGCCGCCCGCCTCCCGCCCGCCTACGCATCTGCCATGCCGGAGTTAAATCAGCCCCCGGCCTCGGAGCCTGTCGAGGATCCTGAATTTACGCAGCAGAATCACACAGCAGCAGCACTGGATGACGCTTACAACCAATATCAGAGCGCCCTGAAACGCACGTTTCAAAACATGAGAGATGGTCGGTTGGGGGAAGCGGGAACCTCCCTCCTTACCATTTCAGACTGGCTTTTATCCAATGCCGTGGAGTTGGGTATGTGAACCTTTTCCCCCTACCATCCCCCACCCCCCCCCTCTCTCTTACTTTCTATCTTCTGATAGCGCTCATGCATACCCGATCACTCCGTCCATTTGTGTTTTTTTTTAAATTTTTATTTATTATTATTATTATTATTTCTTTTCTTGCGATTATTGTTCGATATGCAAAGAGATTTTTTAGTAATACGGGCTGAGAAACAGTGACAGGATTAGTGCGCGACGAGCAGGAGCTATACGGGGATCGAACAAGGTTGTGGAACGAGTTTAATACCTGCTGGCTGGTGGTACTACAAAAAGAGAAGGAGATGCTGCAAGAGTACATTGCTACGGGTCAGGCGCCCCAGCCCCCACGAGAAATTCTGCGGGAGGAAATGTTAGAGAGGATGGGACGGGAGTTGATCGCATTATGCGATTCTATGGAAAGGCATGGTTTGGTGGATTACCAGATGGGCGTATGGGAGGAAGAGATTTTAGGTGGTGAGTGGACGCCGAATTACTTTTTCCCAATTTGTTGCGAACAAGAAGAATGAGAAGAAGAAGAAGAGGTAGAAGAAGAAGAAAAAACTAACATATGAACCATGGTAAAGCGATCCAAGAGTGCCTGGATCTGTTAGAGGGGAACGCGGAATCTGGGGCGCCACCGGAAGGATCTACCTCAGCTTCAGCCGCACCTCGAAATCCCGACCGCTCGGCTGGGAGCCAACACAATTCGTGAACACGAACCATTCGTCTTTCCAAACCAATCTCGGTACCGCCGAAGGGAAAATGATCAAGGAGCAACGCTAAAAAACCAGGAAGAAGAAAAAAAATAAAAGAAAAAAAAAAAGAGAAAAAAATCAAATCAAATCAAATCTACACACTGCTACCCTATTCATTCTTTTTTCCTTTCCTTTCCTTTCCTTTGTTTTTATTTTATTTTTATTTTTCCCTTTCATTTGTAATATTCCTTTTTCCTTCAGTAGATGTTACGGTATGGGTATAAACTTGGTGTTGGGGTTGATCGGTGCCTGTCGAGGAGTTACTGGGTTATAGATTATCTGAATATATGTATTTGTATCATTTAGGGGGGGGGCAATTGCGGGAAGGGAGTGAGGAAGGGGAAGAAGAAGAATGTGGGGAGAGAAAGAGGAAGGGAGAATAGCGTCGTTTTCCTTCTTTTTTCTTTATATATTTTTTTATCTTTCTTTTTCCTTCAGTTTCTTTCTTTTCTTTTCCCCTTTTTTTTTTTAACATGACTTCGCTATGAGGTAGAATAGAGACGCGACAATTTGTTTTACGGTCGAAATTCCTGGGGGTTCAAAAAGAAGGAGAAAGAACCCCCTACATCTCATCATCACCAGTGATCACACGGAGGGCACTACCGTACAATATCGTAGCGTGCTCGAGTACTGTTACGGTAGTGGATGGTGATTGGAGTGAGGTACAGTACAGCTTGTGAGCTTTGAATGTTTTAGCTCTTGTGCGCCATCAAGAGCTGAAAGGAGCAAGGGCGGGGTGGCACGGACTTCATAAGTTCTTCCGATGGGTTGTGGAATTTGAGGCGGACGCACGATACGACAATGAGGCGAACCGCTAAGTGCATGAGATCGATGTATTGCCGCCTCATTTGTGGCGATCGGCATATTGTAGCCACTTGGGACGATCAGGATGCTTGAGACAACCATTGAACCCGGAACAACAAGCCCCAAAACATCTCTTTTTCGGGAATATCAGACATCCACTATAATTCATGAGAACACAGCCCAAAGGCAAAAAGGGCAAAAAAAACTGGTGAACGAACGAGGGAGCGCTATCGCTTTCAAGAAGCACA
>PYWC01000003.1:1372691-1397211 GCA_003182015.1 Tuber magnatum | reverse complement strand
GTCTTTAAATACAGCATATCGCTTATCTCCAGTATGAGCGATATTGCAAAACACTGTGTGTATCAACCGATAGCACACGAAACATTACAAGTATCAAACGATACTGTGAAATCAATCACAAAACAATGTGTGTATCAACCGATAGCACATGAAACACTACAAGTATCAAACGATACTGTGGAACCAAACATAAAACAATGTGTGTATCAAGTGATAGCACACGAAACACTACAAGTATCAAACGATACTGTGAAACCAAACATAAAATCCTAGTAACCTGTACCGGTTACAGATACTATAAAACAAAACATGAAATATAACCTACTACCTGTACCAGTTACATTCCTCAAAACAAAACCACTGTTTAACCCAAAACAAAACAACTGTTTAACCCAAAACAAAACTAATAATCCTGAAAATCAAAATTCCCCAAGAAATCCTACTCGCCATAACCCTCCTTCTCAAGGAAATCATCACCCAACATGTAATCAGTTGACAAACAAGAAGCGCCAGCTGCTACTTCAACAAAGAAACCACTCTCATACCAGAGCATGTCACAGTAGTGCTGCACTCTGACATTGTCCTCACAGGTCACTCGCACCATCCCATATTCCTGGTAGTAAGAACAGTAAATTTCAGAGAAATATTCAGATAATAGGATAGTACCACGGTTCACTAAGTCTCCCACAAGCTCATAGCACTGCCCCACACTAAGTTCCACATAGTTTGACATCGTTATGCTTTCGGATGGAGAGGTGTTAGGTTCTAGAAGTAGTAGTCCAGTGCTACATCCTCCATTGCTTCATCCTCGTCACTGGTGGATTCGAATTAACTATCAAAGTAACCAGCCCAGATGTCTTCCTTCACTGGTCCTTCATCGATTTCTTCTCCTAACCGGTGGGTGTCAGGTATCTCTGGTGACCCGTACCTCATGGCTGGCCTGGCAATTCCTATCAAGATCTGTCGAACACTTGGTGGTGTTCCTTCCTTGTTGTGTTCCCACCATTCCTTCAGCAGTTCCATGCTTTGTTTGAGGTCTTCCAGAGGTTCCCAGCTGTCTTCACTTCATGGATATGCTTTCCACTTCACTAGGAATTTGTTATCATTGTATTGCTTCCTGTGGTCCAAGATTTCTTCAATCTCCCACTCTTGGTTTTCTTTTATTAGAATTGGGGTAGGTTGAGTGTGGGCTCGTCCAGGGAATCTTTGGTTGTCATTTGAGTGGTAGTGTTTTACTGAGATAGAGTGGAAGACACCAGTGTCCTTCCGATAGGTTCATCCATCCATCTTAACTGTATAGTTCTTGGTAAACTCATCGAATTCCAGTACTTTGAATAGTCTTCGCCAGCGAGGCTGTAGCTTCTTGCTTCTCCCAGGCGTTGATGCAAACAGTGCTCCATGTACCAGGACCAATTCTCCCAGTCCTATAGGCTTGTGAGGTCTTCTGTGTTGTGCTGCTGTTGTTGTGCTTCGATGTCTCGCTTGCTTTACTGCCTGGAAGGCCACATTCTGATCGGTTTGGTACTGGTTGAGATAGTCATCTGAAGCAGGGACTGCTGAATTCTTGAAGAGGATTACTGGAAGTAGGGGGTAGTTGCATCCATATATCGCCTTGTATGGTGACATGTTGAGTGTTTCAGAGAAGCCAGCATTCAGGTATGCCGTGAGGGTAGTGAGAAGAGGTTGCCAGTTCGTCTGGGGTCTATTGACCATGTTGCTCAGGCTCGTCTTGAGGTCGCGGATCTTTCGCTCAACCTGTCCATCAGTCTCATGGTGGCTAGGCGCCTCTTTGATGTGTTCGATTCCAAGAGATTTGCATGTCTGCTTCCACCAGTTAGACTCAAACCGAGGGTCAGCATCACTGATTATGGATAGGGGGTGGCTATGAGGGGTAAAGATGTCTCGTTCTAAGAGCTTCATCGTTCCTTCTGCCATGACTGTGGTGTTGGTAGGTATAAGCCACACATAGCTGTTTAATCGATCCACTGCTACCAGGACAAGATCAAAACCATTTGACTTGTTGAAAGGTCCTGCAAAATCAATGGTGATCGACTCGAACACCTCAGAAGCTGGGTCAAGTGTTTTGGTTCTTCCTTCTGGTCGGTGGGTTGGTTCCTTACTTGTTTAACATGTGTCGCATTGCTTCATATAATCATGAAAGTCCTTCCTCATCTCAGGCCAGTAGATGTATTCAGTTGCATATCAGAGGTTTCGTTCTGCACTGTGATATCCTTTGCCATGTATTTCATACATGACATATTCTCATAGGGTCTTCCCATTGAACACCTGTCCTTTGGGGATAAAGAGGCAGTGTTCGCCATAACAGGTCCTCATGTATAGCATTCCGTCTGCTATATAGGCTCCTTCCAGGCCTCCTTGTCTAGCATGCCTCATAACTTGTGAGTAGATTGGTTCATGTCAGTATCCAGATACCATCTGTTGTTGGAACAGGCTCTGCATTTTGCGAGATGTATTGATAATGTCTTGTTCATCTTCAATCTGTTGCACTCTGGTCATGGTCTGTCCTGTATCTTCTTCTTCTTCTAGTACATCATAGAGGGTATGGCGGTATGTGTCCATTGGGGGGGGTACAACTGAGACAATCGGTTTATTGTTGTAGATACTAAGTGGTCCTCCATACAGGGGGTCTGTTCCAGGTAGTCCTGGTGGGCTCGATGGAGGGGTCGTCCTGTGGGTTTCAATTGCTGGAATAGCAAGGTGCCGTTGTGGTTGAGGACTTAGGAGGGTCACTGGAGGTTGCGTCAGTTCATCAGATAGTGCTGCTACTGCCTGGGACATGGGTTTGTCCCATTCAGAGCCATATTCAGTACTACCCATGGAGGGGAGTCTGTCTTCCCCAGCCTCAGGTTGGGGACAAGTGTGTGGTTCCCAGAACAGCATGGAGCAAGCCGGGAAGGTACAGGAGATTTTGTGCCTCATCGAGGCTAGTTCTATTGAAGGGTCTCCATAGGAGGTGGAGTCAGAGATATCATCATCCTCAAGGGTGTGATCGAGGACGAGTGGTAGAGTCTGGACATCAGAGTCTTCAAAGATGCGGGAGAGTACATCTGCTAAATAGTTCGTTCACCCTGGGCTGTATACCATCTTGGCATCATATTTGTTCAGTTCACTTATCCAGCGAGTCCTTCTTCGGCCAGGGATCCGGTCAGTCTTCAGATTTACCAGGGCTTGGTAGTCTATAATAATAGTATATTTGGAACCCATAAGCATGTGGTTGAAAGCTTGGAGTACATCGATTACCGCTAGCATCTCCTTGTCTGTAGTACTATAGTTGGTCTGTAAGTTTGTAAACTTCCGACTGTGGAGTGCCGCTGGGCAGGCTGTTTCATGTCGTAGCCCCTGGCCAACCCATGCTCCGACCCCAATATCCGAGGCATCGGTTCTTAGTCATATGGGGTCTTCTGAGTTATAATTTATCAGTCTGATCACCTGTGCCTGTTGGATCAGTTCTTTGATGTTGGATAATGCTTTATTCTATGTGTCGGTCCAGACAAACTCTGCTTTGCCTGTCAGATCCATAAGGGGTGCCATGACAGTAGCATGGTGTGGTAGGAATTGTACGATATAGTTTACCAACTCCAGAAATCGCTGCGGTTCCTTCTGGTTTCTTGGCGTGGCCCATTCCCCAATCGAAGCTAGTTTCCCAAGGGAGGCGTAAATCCTGTCATCGTCTATAACATGGCCTAGTACTTCCAGTCATTTCATGAATAGGGTTGACTTCTTTCTGCTCGCGTAAAACCTTACCTGCCGCAATCGTTCACATAACTTCTTGATATGCTATATGTGCTCTGTTTCTGTGTCCAAATAGATAAGGATATCATTAATATATACCCACACAAAGTGGTGTAGAAAGTCACTGAGTAGATCCTCCACCATGGGCAGGAAGATAGAGGGTGCATTCATGTCACCTTGCAATATGACCTTGCTCGCAAATCCGCTAAAAGGCATTTTGGAGATATTGAACTTCTCATTTCCTGGTTCAACTCAGGTCTGGAAATTGGCATCACTAAGATCTATCTTGCTACGAAATCTTGCCGTTCCTACAGCGTTCAGGATTTGTGTCTGATTTGGGATCAACGAGCTATCCATGACTGTGTTGTTATTTCGTAGTTTCAAATCCACTAGTGGTCTGATCCTTCAATCGGATTTCGGCTGAACAAACATGGGCGCTGCTAGTGGGGATTCGGTCCGGTAGATAACTCTAGTCCTTAATTTCTCATTTATCCAGTCGCAGAGTTTTCCTTTGTATGCTTCAGGTATAGTGTAGGTCAGTTGGTTTCAGAGGTCTATTGTATCTTTTAGGCGAATGTGGTGGTTTACCTTTCTGAAAGGCAGCAAGGTCTCCGGAATCTTCTCTGGGAATACATCCGCAAACTCGGTCAGGATTTCCTGCTATTCAGTTTCACAGATCGCCACTCTGAACTCCACACTTGTTGGTTTGCATAGTACTCAGACCTTTTTCTCAGGGAGTTCAATCGCTGCTTCACCGTATCGGATAACAGCTCTATGCTGGGTCAGGAAAGGTATCCCTAGTATCAAATCATACTTTGCCAGATTCCCACCCATCATCCTTTGGTTTCGTAGCATGGCTGAGCCGACCTGGATGGTTACTTCACAAGTTTTATGCCTTGTTGATCGTGATCCCTTCATGGCCATGTTCACAGTGACCGGTGTTTTCACCAGGTGAGTCGAGTTGCCCTGGGTTGTGACAAAGGTGTTGCTAATGATGTCTGCGCCTACTACTCCTGTGTCAAACAATACTCTGGCGCGTGCACTATTAATTAAGATGGTTCCCTCCAAAGCTTGGTAGGGGTGAAGGGTAGGGGCTGGAAGGGTTTGGTAGTACTCAATCTCAGTCTCCGCATCTGCTGAGTTGATCTACATCTCTTCAAACTCCTATGTCTTAACATGATTGGCTGAGGTTTCTGTCTTGATCTGTCATTTGGTGAGGCAGTCTCGTGCCATGTGTTCTTTCTTTCCACATTTAAAGCATTCTCCTTTCTCCTTTCGTTTCTGTTTGGTATTTCTGGAGATCCTCTTCTGAATCAGTTTCATCTTCCTCTCCTGTTAGTGAGGCTTCCCTTGTGGTCTTCCCTCTCACTTTGCTGTAATTTGCTTTCTATAAGCGCCTGTTTCATACAGGATCGCATCCTGTTGTTCTGCATTTGCGATGATATCATCTATGTCATAGTCTTCCTGTTCTATTGGTTCTACCACTTGTCTAAGTCAAGTATCCATAGTGTCATAGAACCTTCACTTCAGTGCATAGTTGTTAACTGTGAGTTCAGGCATTCATCCTTGGTACATTAGGAGCTCAGTAGCTATCTTTGTGATTCTTTCTGTTCTGCCATTCCATACTTGCTGAATGCTGTGGAAGGCTTTGTACAGTTCTTGTCAGTTGCGGCTTGACTGGAATCGTTTCTGCAGATAATCTAGCACAGTCTTTCCGCTGATGTAGTCTCTATCGTCGTATTTGTCCATGCATTGGTGGTATGCTTCCAAGGCAGCTCCTTCACAAAAAGCTCACACATACAGTCCTGTTTCTTTCTCAGACGTCTTGATTACTTATATGAGCAGGTACTGGTGTATTGAGGTTCCCCATCATGTGAATGCTTCAGATTTGAGGTCTTCTCCCTTTACGCTAAACTTCTCTGGTAGTGGTAACTTTATCTTAGGTTTCTTTCCTGGCTGGTCGTCAGTGCTGCCAATTGGGGGTGCTGGTGGAGGTGGCGAGCCTTCTGAGCTAGACATATCAGATTCGCTTTCCTCGCTTTCACTGTCCTCTGTTCCGGAGTGGTTCTTTGGTGATAGTGGGGGTTCTTCTAACGTCTTGACTTGTTCTTCTTTGGGTTGTTCTAAGGTTCGTGAAGCCTGACCTTTCGCAAGCTGCCTGGCAGCTTCGTCAGTGCTGAACTCTGCCATGTCCTTTGGCTCCTTGGGTTGTCTTGGGTGTTCTGGCCCTTCCTGAGGGACTTGGCTCCCACTCCTCATCCTGAGGGGTTCAATAGTGTCTGCTGGCAAAGCTGACCACTGTGGGTTCTGCCACTTCCAGCTGCTAGCATTTCTGGCTGGACGTCTATAGGTTGATCAGGCCTTGTCCAGGTACAATTTTTGTAACCACTTGCTGAGATTAAAAAAATGTAATATGTTCACACCTAGGGTGCTAACCACGCTTCGAGTACGATAGGGACAGGTGGCCTGCTTACTTTGCAAGAGGCAAGAGCTGTGCAAACTGAAGTAGGCTTCGCAAGTGCATAATAGGAGATCAAGAAGTAACTGTTCAAACAAGTATATTAAGAATACTGTCAGACGAAGTCTGCTATTTTCATCGCGGAATCAGCAGCATTTAAATACAAGTTCTCGCTCATCTCCAGTATGAGTGATAACATAAAACATTCAAAGTATCAAGTGCTACCTTTGAAACATAACAAGTATCAAATGATACTATAAAACAAAACATAAAACATAACCTAGTATCTGTACTGGTTACACAATAGGCATGGGTACCTATCTGAGCCGTAACAGAGTAGTGGCTGAGATGTTTGTTGTCCAGCTTCTGCGAGGGTCAGCAGGTTTGGATGTTTCTGGTGTTGAGCCATACTTTATCTCCTACCTGGAAGTGGGGGGCCAGTAGGCATCCTTGGTTAGCATATTCTTTTTGGTGATCCTAGACATAGGCAATCTTGGAATGAAGGTGGCCATAAATGTCCTTTAGGTACTGTGCGAATAACTCCACTTCAGACACCTCTTGGGGTCCCTCCAGAGTGTCTAGAAAATCTATCCAAGGGTTGCAACCATGGTTGGTAATGAACAGGGACAGGCTGATAGATTCAGAGGCATGGTTATTGGCCATGAATTCCACCATGGGAAGCTAAAGGGCCCAATCGTCCTATTGATAGTTGATATAGGCTCACAGGTATTGTTCTATAATAGTATTTATTCTTTTGGTCTGGCTGGCAGTCTGGAGATGGAAGGCTATTGAGAGTTTCTGGGATACCTGCAGACGATCACAAACTACCTGCCAGAATTCTGAGGTAAACTCAGTGCCGCAGTCCAAGGTGATGGTGGCGGGAAGACTGTGGTATTTGCACACATATTTTAGGTACAATTTGGCCAACATATGAGCATTGATTGTTGTCTGGTAGGGGATTAGGTGGTGCATCTTCATTAATCTATCTACCATGACCAGGACGGCATTGTTGCTCTGACTCCAAGGTAGGCCGATAACAAAATCCATGAAAACATACTCCCAGGGCTTGTCAGGATAAAAAGCGGACGTGGTATACTAAAAAGGGTGTGGCACGACATGTGGCTTCTTCGGCATATATGACAACCCTTCATGAAATGGCCTATATCTCGATGCATGCCAGACCAGTAGAAATAGTGGAAAACTAATTCGTGGATTTTGGCTCTACTGGGGTATCCTGCAGCTGGGCTGTCATGGGTTTCTTGAATTAGTTACAGCAGTAAGGCCTGATAGAGGGGGACGTATAGGCAGTCATGGTACAGCAGCTGATTCTCCTCCCTATGGTATTCTGCAAGGGAGATGAGACAGAAATGTCGGTTGCCTTGGTCCAATGCCTTCAGAATCTGTGTAGGGCTCAGGTCAGCATCATATGCCTCCTGCTAAAGATCTTCCACCGGAGACACTCCTGTAGGGAGTGTGATGTTTACCAACAAACCCATCTTATAGGACTTCAATACCGCCTGTGTCTGGTGTTCTCGTCGTTGCTTTTCCTCTTCCTCCATCAGCCCTTGTATCCAGGTTAATACATTGGCTTTTCCCTTGAGCTTTCCTGGCTAGTATTCAATGTCATAGTCAAATTGCATAAGGAATTCCGACCACCGAGCTTGTTTACAGTTCAAGAGTCACTTGGTGGTGAAGTGCTTCAGGTTGGAATAGTCAGTCAAGATTGTGACCTTACCACCTATGAGATAGCATCTCTATTTCTCAAAAGCATGGACTATGGCTATGAGTTCCTTGTCGTAGATGTCATAGTTGCATTCAGCCAGGGTGTGCTTGTAGAAGTAGAAGGCAATAGGGTGGAGTACTTTATTATCATCACGTTGGGACATAATGCCTGCAGATACAAAGTCTGAGGCATCAGTCTCGATAATTACTTCCTTGAAGAAGTCAAAATGGGCCAAAATAGGAGCAGTGGTGAAGGCTGTCTTGAGTTTCTCGAAAGGACGCTGACACTCAGGGGTCTAAATGCATGGTTGAGCCTTCTTGTTGAGGGCTGTAAGGGGCCGGATGAGATTGGAATAAGCAGTGATAAACTGGCGACGGAAGTTGCCAAATCCCAGGAAGGCACGCATATTCCTCACACACTGGGGTACAGGCCATGCAATTATAGTTTCTACCCTAGCCTTGTCTATTCAGATCCCTTGAGTAGTCATAATAAACCAGAGGTATTCCACTTGGTCCATGTAGAACTTATACTTCTGGGGCATAACCTCTAATTCAGCGTCGGCTAGGGCTTTCAGGACCCAATGGCTGTGCTTGATATATTCCTCCTCGTCTCACTATAGATGAGAATATCGTCCAAATTGGTGGTACAGAAATGGTTCAATCTAGGGTATAGGGCCTTATTGATATATGCCTGAAAGGTGGTGGGAGCATTGGTGAGGCCAAATGGTATAACCTTGAACTCATACAAGCCATATTAGGTCCAGAAGACAGTTTTCCAGTCCTCTTCTTCCTTCATGTGGATCAAGTTATATGCCTCTCGAATATTTAGCTTAGTGAAGATTTTGGCCTTTGAGATTTGTATAAAGGTCTCTATTAACAGGGGTAAGAGGCTGCAGTCCTTGATTGTCCCACTGTTCAGAGCTCGATAGTCCACACATAATAGTAATAATCCATCCTTCTTTTTGATAAACAGGATGGGGGAAGCTGCTGGCAAGGTGGAGGGCCAGATGAAGTCCTTTTTGAGATTTTCGTCCAGCCAGCCCCATAGAGCCTTCATTTCTGCAGGTAACAGGTTGTATAGTGGGTCGACAGGGGGCCTGACACCTAGTAGCAAGGGAATGGTGGGGTCGTCTCGTCAGTATGAGGGTAACTGATTGAGTTTCTTTTCTAGAAACAGTGGCATAAAATCATAGTATTTGGTGGTATAATGTCTTGGGATTCTTGTTTTTCAAGTACCTTGTAGCCCAGGGCTCATTCAACTACATACACTTTAAGTGGGGGATCTCCTCTTCAACTCCTTGAATGTCAGTCATGTCGGAGGTATAGTTTTCTAGACAATAGTTGGACTCGAACATAATGGTATTGCTTCTGAAGCAGATGGTCATATCATGTTGTTTGAGCCATGGGTTGCCAAGGGACAAAGGGTATCTGACTAGTTTGGTGATGAAGGCCAGCAGGGCTTCTAGGTAGTCATTAGTCTTCACCTCTATTTAGGTCAGGTGGGTAATAGGGCTGGAGCTGATTGGCCTGCCATGTATTACTGCTAACTGAATAGTTTCTCTTAACTTGTACAAGGGGAGGTGGTGGTGGCAAGCAAAGTCTTTATCTATAAATGTATATCTAGTAGCTCCAGAGTCAATCAGAGTATGGGAACAGATTATGTTTTGGTTGTCTATGATGTCAGAGGTGATCACCAAGTAGTTACCTTCAATATCGTTCTCCATTTAATTTAAAAACAAACTAGATATAGATAAAGAAGGAAAGGACTTAACATGTTCCATACCAGTTCCCTATTCTGCACATGGGACGACTGGTTTTCTGAATGTTCAGATCCTGGGTAGATGTCTTCAGGGACTATGGGGGGCTCAAACTGCGAGGTGGCGGCAGCCTGCATGTAGAAGGGTCTCTTGTTCCAGTATTGTCTGACCATGCATCTATGACTGCCACACACAGTCATAGTCCCCTTCTCATTCTATTATCCCACTGTGCCTTGGTCAGAGTTCAATGACCTGCTGAGAGGTATACAGGAACTGAGGCTGTACCAGTAGTAGTGGTGGTAGCGGAAGTGGGAGTGGTAAAGCGAGGTCGAGTGGCTGCGGGGGAGCGCTATGAGGAGGAGGTAGTGCTTTTCTTGTCAGCTGCGCGGTTCCAGACATTGTTGTCCAGCTTCTTTAACAAGTTAGTACAGGTGGTTAGTGCCTCAGGGGAGTAGGCGATAGTAGTCAGGGTGTCACTCACTTCTGAGCTGAGACCTCGGTAGAGGGCACCTGACTTAGCAGCATCATTGTAGTTGGTATCGGTGGCCAGGAACTGGAAATCTGCAAGGTATTCTATGAAGGTGTAGTTTTTCTGGGAGAGGTTCCTTATACTCCTTTCTGCTGTGGCCATGCAGTTGGGGTTCCCGAAGGCCTGTTCTGGTTCTGTCAACAGGGCCTCAGTATCAGTGTATTTGATATTCTTGGTAGTGATGTTGAGTTGCACTTACAGAAAGGCGGACCCTGTAAGGAGGCCAATGGTGTATGCCAGACAGCATTGTTCATTGTTGAACCAGTGGTGGTCTCTGCTGAGCTTTATACAGAGTTGGGTGGTGAAGGGATGGTACCTGTCCATGGTGCTATCGAACCTTTCCGGGTTTGGGATCGAGACTTTCTTACTACCAGTAGTGGGTACAGCAGGACCTGCAGGGACATTGGCAAGGGTGTTGTTGAGCGAGGTGGCCATCGTATTGGCACATGCCAGGTCCTGTTCAGTCGTAGCAAGATAGCCCTTGAGGCCTTGGTCTTCAAGGTAGAGGGTCTGAAGTTTTTCAATTAAAGTTTGTAGTTGTTGTTGCAACTGTTCATCAGTAGAGAACTCAGCAGGTACTGAAAGGTTTATGGTCTGGAGGAGGATATTTTGGATGCTGGTTAGATAGTTGTATCTCTGCTCATAGGTCAGGTTGCCTAACTGTTCATTAGACAGGCTAGCAGTCTGATTCAGATTGGTGAAAAGCTTGCAGGAAATTTTGATAGATTGCGACATGATATGGTATGGGTTAGATTCTTGTAGATGCAACCTTGTATAATGGGGAGGGTCTGTGTAGGGTTCAGGGCAGATAGTCTAAAGGACACTACTGTAGGCAAGACAAGAGAGAGGGGCAAGTGTACAAACAAGGCATGTTTGTATCAAGGCTTAAGGGGTTCAAGGACAGGGTCTTGGGGATCAGGGTCAGGGTTTGGAGGTTCCAGCAATACAATAAAGAAACAAAGTTGTAATTCCTAAGTACAGGTGTAGACAGGAAATTACCAGGTTGTGTAAAGAAAATAAATCTAAGAGGAGCACACCCCTCTATATAACCAAGAAAAATCCTCCACTGACAAATCTCTAACATCCCTAACCCTTTCCTCCTACACAGCTGTGATCCTCTATCAGTTTCCATGAGGTTCCATTATGTGAAACCTCGGCTAACCACCCCTTTCTCTCATGTTGCAACTATCCTCATTCTAGTCTCTAAGGATGTGATCTGCACCCCCAACACTATCGATCCCCTGCCAGGTAGCCATAACAAGCACCTGATATTGAGTCTAGTCTTATAACCAATTGCCAAGAACCCATAACTGCCTCAGTGCAAGAAGAATCAGAACAGCCTAGTAATGAGGACAGTTCTGAACTCTTCTCCTAAGCTCCACTGCAATGGTTTCACTGTTTTGGCCCCCACTATACCACCTCTTCTGAAAGGTTATAGATTCTATAAAAGGCTAAAGTATATTAAAAATGTTCTGTTTCTGCACTGCAATTCAACAAAACCAGCTCTTAGTAGTCTGTGTTTCCAATAAAACTATAATATATTCTGCTTTCCGAAATTGCAAGTATTTTAAAAGAAGCAGGCCCTTTCATATCTAGGAATAGATCTTCTAAGATCAAGAAAAACTTTGGCCAAGCAAGTGGCCAATAGAAGACAGTTGGGTTAGCATATCATGAGGTAAATGATAAGAGATAAGATATTATTCATATAATATTGTAGAATTATACTACTATAATGTTTCCTACCTGTAAGTATTCTCTAACACAGGTAATGATACCTGAGTTTCATACATTCAGGATTCTTAATCTTCTTCTTATTATTGTATAGCTAAGCACTCAAGACTCCTATCTGATGACCCACTCATGAGAGTATCCATGCAATATAGCTACTTTGTTAAAGTGTAAAGTAGTAAAGTTATAGGTAAGATGCAAAGATGATAGTATAAAGAGCTGATCCTCCTAGGCCCTAGAGACCTCTTTTATACTCACTCTTCATACAAACCCTAACCCTACAACTCCTAGCTGTGAGTCATCTGTCCTATCTCTATATGGGTCAGATGTGCTAATCGCATCACATGTGCAAAACCCATAACTTGCTATTCGAGTTATATGCAAAGGTCATTACTTCACAGGACTCACAATTGTAAGTCTCTTAAGTGCATCAACTAATCAAAATATATCAATGACTTACAACTATGAGTCGTGCAAGACCCCATAATTCCAATATAAGTTATAATATAAAAGCTCAACTAATCTGCCTTGCCAGTAAGTCTAACCAATCTGCTTTACCAGTAAGTCTAATCAATCTGCCTTACCAGTAAGTCTGACTAAACTCTTTCTACATACTGTTTTGAGTTTTCTATGATATAGTCAATCTTTCACCCCCATCACTATTTGTGACAACTACACAAGTAAGGACAGCATCAGAAAGTATGATGTCTATTGAATAATGAAAGTAGTTTATTGGCTGTACAGGAATATATTTCTCAAGCTAGTCAAAGTAAGTTATTCTAATATGCAATAACCTTTGATTATTAATTTTTTTAGATAAGTGATAAGATATACTAACATTTAAAGAAGTCAACTTCTATTAAATGGCACAGATAATCAACCAGTCCTGAACTGAAGCTAAGAACCTAGTTATTGGTCCAGCTTGTGGAAGGAATGTTGAACATATTCAAAAAGTTATTTTCAGTTGAACTAGCTGTTGATGGCTATTTAAACTCTGTTTCAAGTGGAAAGGAGTCAGTAAAGGTATCTACCATGATGGCCATAAAAGGGATAATGTGATTGCCTATCAGATTGAGGTTTTCTTACCAACTATAAGATCCTTTCTTCTTGTTGATTGGTTTAGGATAAGAAGTCAGATTGCTAAGCAACAATTCAAGTTTTGAATGAAGAGGAGCAGGAAGTGATTATAGTTATATATGATAAGTGTATATTTAATATCTAATTGTAGTTAAAGGTTTATATGAATATATAAGGAGCATAATCCAATTAGAAAGAAAGGTATTGAATAAGGCTTACATGTGTTTGAGCTTCTAATACCAGTTGGCTGACTTGGAGGAGAAAGTGCTTGTAAAATTCTCAAGTATAGCAGTGATATCTAGTAGGATAGAGCAAAGTTGCTGAACCAAATCAGAACTAAGATGATTCCTATATTTGAAGCTCAGTTTCCAGGTTGTCAAGCTTTATTTATAATCAACAATGCAAAAAACTATATCAAGTATGCTGATAATACTATTAGGGTATTTAAGATGAACCTTGAAGATGGAGGAAAGAATACAAAGTCAATGAAAAGTACCTTTGTCTTTGATGTGCAGTATGCAAATAGTGGTTAGTATCAATCAATAGTCATACTAAATAGAGTTCCCAAGTGTCTCAGAACTGTCCTGACAGAATGTGGTTTATAGTCAATCAGTAGACCAAGATTTCAACCTCAATGCACAATTAAATTCTCCTCCAGCAAGTCCAAACCAAACTCCTAATACCTTAAAGGTGGCAGTTGTTCTGCTCAAGCTTTGCTTGCTTTGCAACCTAACTTCAAATCTTAAAAGAGTGTGTTGCAAGAAGCTATTGAAGTTACAGAGCATCTAGTTCTTTTCTATCCACCCTTCTACTATAAGTTGAATTTTATTGAATACTTCTGAGAAGCTGTCAAGTGATATACCTGTGCTCACTGTGAGTATTCATTTTCTTCACTAAAATGTTTGGTGCCTGAGGCAATAGCACTAATACCAAATCATTTAATCTGGAAGTTCTGCAATCATATAAAGAGAATTATAGATGCTTATGAGATAGCAGCTATTTATGGATTAGAAATATACAAATCTATTGTCTCAACAAAATATAAATCACATAGACAAGTCTCAGGCACTTGATGTATTATAGCATTAATTAATAGTGTATTATTATCTCATAATAGAAACTCTGTGACTTGAATATATCAAAAATAACTATGAATATTGGGGAAATTAAACTATTATAGGTTCCACTTTTTTAATTTGTGGCTGAATGCCAAGGCATCCCCCGTTGCAAAATACTAGGTTCACAGTATAGACGGCCGGAACCATAGTTTGTGATATGAGCAGGTCAACCCGGGGGTCTCTGAGGATCCTTTGAGCTGCCGTCGTTGCGACCCCTGGTGTATCTCCTTTGAGTGCGCGGATTGAGCGTTTTCCGGGGCACTGTGAGCGATCAAAGTGGACACGGCCCTAGAGTGAGGTGATCTCCGCACACTATTAGATCCTGCCCCCTCCCGCAGCCTAAGAATCGTCTGCCCGGGTTTATCAACATCTGTTGGCAGGCCAACAGCGATGGGACCATGGCAATGGATGACAATCAATCTGCTACCGGGTTGTTCGACGGGCTAATCGACGTAAATCTTCTCTTCGTCCATGACTCGTTGAGGGCGCCTCGAGCCCCGTTGGGGGACCGATATGACATATCTGTATCTGAATTGTTGCCGCCCTCTTCGCATTTCTTCGCGGAAAGTATGATATCATAACTCAGCGTGATCCTTAAATAAGGTCTAACCCGAGGTAAGGTTTGGTCCCCTAAATCGGCTCGGAGGAGTATCGAGTGATAGCGCTATGATGGTACATAGTGCATCCGCCGCTCTTTGGCTCAGCCTTTGAACAGGACTCACGGGCTATGGTACTTTTGGAGCTCCGTCGTGCAGTATCGAGCCTTCACAAAGCACGGCATAATTAGGCGTTGCAGAGCCTCTCGTACGCCCTCGAGACTGACACACTTGGGATGTTGGTAGCACGGTAGAAAGTGAATTGGCGCTGATGAAACTTAATGGGGCAACCTTTTTTCCTGCAGTATATTTCTTGATCACGGGACTTTCTTCTCGTTCTACGAGACTGCTACATACTGTATACGCCTGGCGCTGCAGATGGTGAGCTCCATGCTGAACAGGTTGGGTCGGCGGCGGGACGATTTTATATAGCTGGCCTGTGCGAGCGGTGGTTTGAATGGTGCTCCACAGTAGAGTTTTTGGAGCTCTTGAGAGTGCGGGAGGAGGTATATATATGGAAACTAATCTCGGGGGCTTGGAAGACTACACGCGAGGAGCGTCTAGTAGCCGCTTCGGATTGCGCTTCACGTTGCTGGAGTGCGGTACGGCTCAGCATTCACGAACTTTTCGGGTATCATATGCGGTGTATATTGGTGCTTGCACTTGGTCAGCCCCAATACTGGTACCTAGTTGCAAGCAGATACCGTGCCCGTACGGGAATTAGATCTATGGAAGATGACTAATCGTGCAATACACACCGGTATTACATGCGTGCAAAAATGCTGAAGTAAACAAGAAGGAATATAAAGCGATAATAAAGTGCTCGTACTACCCAGAACGGCGCTCGAAGGGCATGCTTTTCCGCTCTTTTTGAGATTTGCGTTTTCGCTTCTTCTCCATAACTTTTTCTAGTTGTTTCTCGTCGAGCTTGGAGTATTTTTCCATCAGGAGTAGTTTCTTTTGCTCAGCTGAAGGGGGTGTCAATTTTCAGGTACCTGCAGTCCCCCCCCCCAACCCAAGATGAATAAATACCTTTCTTCAAGTAAAATGGCTTCTTTCCCTGTTTTATTAACTCCCGTTCCTTTTTCCTGTGCTCCCTGACAACCTTTTCGCCTTGCTCCTTGTCCTTCTCGGCCTTGTGCTTTGACTCCTGCAGCTTCCATATTAGCCGCTTTCTTCACCCACCAAATGATTTCAGTAGCTGTGCTGATACCATTGAGAGAAGCTCTTTCTTCAATTGTTCTTTTTTCTGCTCATCCTTAGACTTGGAAATCTCTTGCTTTAAGGCCTTCATCTCATCCTCCCGATATTCATTGAGAAAAGAATAATTTTTCTTGAAGACCTTTTCATCGTAGACCCCCTTAACTGCGGTGTCGAATCTAGGGTCCCTGGCAGCTTGCGCAGCGGGCATTATCGGAGCAATCGCTTCTCGTCGGCGAGTAACAGCCCTTTTGGAGGAAATTTCTTGGGGCGCATGCTTGGAGGAACGTTTCAACTCTTCTTGTGTCTTTCGGGGCTTTCGGGGCTTTATTCCTTGCGATTCTTTAAGAGCGGCTAATTGAGCCTTTGCAGCGGCGACCCGATCTTCTTTTGAGAGTGGTCGTGACTCTCGCCGCTCTCTCGCGATGGATTTTTGGGCTTTTGCTAACGTGCCGAACGAAATGTGGGAGATGGCATCTCGCGCGTTGGGCTAAACGAATTAGCGGATGTACTCAGAGAACCGGAATCTAGAATGCAAGGAATGTACCCGCTCTTCTTCATCACTCCTCCCCCCCTCCATGTCCATATCATTATCGCCATCTTCTAGTTCATTGCCGCTCCCGGCCATGTCCCCATCATCGCTGCCAGAAATTTCTGCCGCACTGCCCCCCTGAGACCCAACAGAATCGCTCATTACATTCTCCTGATCACGGCCGTCATTTTCATCGTCGTCAACAAGCGGTTTGACCCTTCGAAAACTCATGGTTGTGCGGTGAAAACAGTGTTTGAGATTGCACTAATTGGGTGCTAATTTGTGAGAGATCATCCATCCCTTATCGATTTGATAAACCCTAACCCTGATATGGTACCATGGCGACCCTTGACCAATCCTCAGCTCCCTTGAGAACTTTTCACTGCGAAAGGCGCCTCCAATCGAAATCCCATTCACCTTCCGGTCGGCCTTTCCTTTCATGCGCACACTCAAACCACTCCTGAACTCACTAACTCTTAATCGTATATTCGGTGCTAGATTTGTTTTGGTACTTTCTTCCCACTCCTTTGACTGTTAGAATCACAGTTGTCTAACATAAGTTTCACTTGACCACAGAGGGAAGAATCAGTTGCGCTCCAGTGCGGGAATCCACAAACAAAGTCTATAGGCGCTATGTCGGAAAGGCGGGAGATCCCCAGTTTAGGTTCGGAAGAAGCTTGCGACCCTAGAAGAGAGAAGAAACCCTTTTCCACTGAGCTGGATGAACGTACTGGTATATCCCATGGGGAAACTATGGAGCTTGCGTTCCAGACAAGTTATGGGAGCTCTTTGACTCCCACTGGCCAAGAAATCCACGGACTGCAGAAGGACACTGCTAGCTCCTTTGCCCATCTGATCCAGGAGACAGGGTCACCGGGAATGTTGGGGGGTGAGCGTTGGAAGCCTAAGAGGGGGAAGGGGAAGGTGATGAAGGAGGAAGGCAAAGGCAAAGGTTCTCGATCCAAGGGCCAGGGCGTTCAACTCGCTAGGAGAGAGAGCTTGGGGTTCACTGGAAGCACGACGGCACCACCCATTGAAAATTCCAGAGTTCGACCTTCCGAGAACCCCTTCTTCAATAATTTGGCTGCATCTGGGGGGCTCTTCCAAGAGAGCTATGATAACTACCCGCATGGGAGTATACCAATGTTGGATCCAGCCGGTACTGCTCCGAGTTGGGCTCTGGGCGGTAGCCACCGTCCGTTCACCGGGGTCCCGGAATATTCTCAAAAAGAGGGCATTTCGGGCTGGAGGCAGAGTGCTACCACATATCCAGATGAGTCTTGGGGGCATCGCTCAGAGGGCGCGCCAAGCTGGGCCCATGGGGCTCATCGACTTCAATTACCTAGCCGACAGCAATTCCTCCCGAACCCTCGCCCGGGATTTTTTAATCCTCCTTTCTGGCAGCAACAACAGCCACGGAGGTACCACTATAATCGGTACCAAGGTTCCAGATTGCCACGGGATCATCGGCCTCAGGTCCGTGGCTCGAGGTTTTCCAGCAATAGTACTCCGCTCCCAGCACCGGTTCCCACCAAAGATTATCTTGCGAAGAGCCTCTTGGAACCGCAAACCCTCCCCAAAGCACCAAAGCAACTATTGGTACTCGATTTGAATGGCACACTTGTACACAGGAGGAGAAGTGACACTGCCAACCCGGTCTGCCGTCCTGAATTGGACAGCTTCCTGGATTATATTTTTGCGCACTTTTCGGTGATGGTCTGGACTTCAGCTCAGCCTGAGAATGCTCAGCGGATGGTTAATGGAATATTCACTAAAGAACAGAAGAACAAACTCCTGGCAGTCTGGGCGAGGGACACGCTTCAGTTGACGCCTAACCAATACCGCGAGAAGACGACGGTGTACAAAAGGCTCACGCGGATATGGGCTGGCGAATTCAAGTTACGCTTTCCAAGCCCCCATCAGTCCGGCCCCGGATGGGATCAGACAAACACTATCTTGATGGACGATAGTAGCGTGAAGGCGGCGGGCCAGCCCTACAACCTTATACGGGTTCCAGAGTTTGTGGGGGAAATGGAGGGAGAGGAAAGCACAGTTCTATCCGATTGCATTAAATATCTCAATGAATTGAGATTTCGGGATAACGTGTCTGCCTATATTAGGCAGTCACCATTCTACGGCAGATATTAAGTGTTACTGTAGAGCATGGCCGATGCTGGGCGGTTCCGATTTGGCGATGGGAATTTATTTTCCGCCCTGCTCGTGCAACTAGGATATGTTGATAAATGACTTTCTGTTTTACCTATAGTGGAACAAATCGTTGTAGGGTTTGTTATGGGGCTTCTTTCCTTTCCTCACAGGGCAATTTGCGTTTATGGCCTCGGCTCTTTGATGTACGTTACGCAACGCAGTCATGTTCCAGTAGAAGTAGTATACATATATCCGCCACTTTGGGTATCGTTTCCATGTATTAATCTCTCCACTTTACGAGCACTTCATCCGTTCTGTAACACGGTGTAAGCAGGCATATAGCCATTGAGGAAGTAGGAAACTATACCTAAACCTCTGGGTGCATGTCGATTCCTCCACCGGCGTAACAAACCCGGTTTCGTACGCCAGCAGACCGGCATGAGCAATCATAATCCCATTATCAATACAAAACCTCTCATCCGTGGCATAAACACTCCCACCTCTATCCTTAGCCATCAACCCCATCATCTCCTGCAAGCGCTCGTTACATCCAACCCCACCAACAATAAGAACCTGCTCACTACCAACATGCGCCATAGCCCTCTCCGTTATCTCAACAAGCATAGCAAATACCGTCTCCTGCAAGGAGAAACAAAGATCCTCGCGGGTAACAGGCTCACCCTCAGGTGTAAGCAGGGACTTCGGCTTTCCAGAGAGGAGTTGCGCAGCCATTAGATCGGCGACTGCTAGTATTCCGGAGAAAGAGCAGTCCATACCCTTGACCACATAGGGGAGTCCGACAAGGTTCTTGCCCTTTTTGGCCATTTGCTCGATGTTGTAGCCGGGCGCTGGGTCGTTGGAGATGTTGAGGGTCCGGGCAAAACGGTCGAGACAGTTTCCGACGGCTATGTCGAGGGCTTCGCCGAATATTCGGTATCTGTGGTTGAGTTCGGGGGTTAGATTATGAGGAAAATGCCGGAATGGAGGGGAGGTTAAACCTCTGCTCAGCGTAGGCTATCACTTGTGTGTTTCCTCCGGAGACGTATAGCACGACGGGATTATTGGCGCCGGTTATTTCTCTGCCCATTTCTATGTCTGTTGACTAAAGTTAGGTATCCTTATGAATGTGAGATGGGGGAAGCATACGGCCAACGCAGTGATTCACGCCAACCAATGGCTTCCCCCACAATAGACTTAAAGTTCTGGCAGCAATCGCAACAGACTGCAGTGGTGCACCCATTCCAGGGCCTTTGGTATAGCAGATGCAGTCTATATCTTTAACCTTTACTCCGCTCTCCTTCAGCGACCGCTTAACAAGAGCGACGACCCATGATCGGTGATGCCTCGCTGTGTCCTTTGGAAGGAAACCTTCGCCAGGAGGTGAAACAAATGTGTGGCGTATATTGGAGAGTATCTCAGCGGGCTTGCCGGGAGTATGCCGAATTAGGCCGGTGCCTAGTTTGTTTGCAGACCCCTCAAGTCCTAAAGCAATCATGATGGGCAGTTGGTGAAGGGAAAGGTAAGCGGTGGTTGGGTGTGTGGCTGAGGTTCCCTCCGACCCGCCTCTAACCTTAGGGATAAGAATGGTGGGGCATGGTGGGGCATGGTGGGGCGAGAGCCAAGCCGTATCATAGTTACCCTCCCCACAGCGCCTCAATAAAGTTCACACTCGACGAAAAAAGGGGAAAATTTAACATTTGTGTCCCATCCCGGACAACGACTTCTACCATACAAAATCAAATACTTCCAACAAACAATCCCCAATTGGCAAGCAAACAACAAACGAGAGAATTGACAAAGCTCCCGGATCGATGCTACGAACTACTCTTCGGCGAGTGCAGCTTTCGCCTCGCTCGGCCCTTTCTCCTTTCGTTTGCATTTTTTGCCAGAAGAGGGGACCTAATCTTGAGCGAAGACTAACGACTAAGGATGCTGGTCAATTGGATCCGGTCGAACCCCCATCAATAACAAAAGCTTTAGCCGGCTCCTCGAAGGAGACTGAGAGTCTTATGGACATCCTAAGAAAGGATATGCTCGAGCGCAAGGAGAGAGGGAGCCGGAAAAAAGGTACAAAGAAAGTAAAGGAAGCCGAGAAAAAAGGCTCTAAGAAGGCAAAGGCGGGTAAGAAAAAGGGAGTTAGTCTCATCCAAGCAGAGGCCGCAGTTGCTTTGTCTCCGAAGAAGAAGAAGGCTCTTCGGGTTTGTTTGCTCTCCCTTCTCCTCACGCGAGTTGAAAGGTGTGTGTGGCTAATTCGCACAGCATGCTCGTGGGCCTACAGTTCCAGACCTCTCTGTTTCAGAGATTCTACGGGGGGGGGTGAAAAGTCACTCTAGGTACGAAGTGCTGGATCCTAAGTCTCGGGAGATTGAGNTTTTGGTGGAGTTTTTATTAACTTGAATAGGAATTGAGAGAGAGGACCAACCGGAGGTTGCTAGATTATCGCATGACCTGGACAGGGTGCTTTTCAAGTAAGATCCCTCCCGCAGAAAATTGTGTGTTTTGGGTCTAACCACGTAGCAGTCCTGGTGTTCACTACCTTCAAGACCCCCGATCCCGTGTCTACAACTTCGACCCCTACCTCCAAGAGATCATGCCGGTTACGGAGTTTGATTTTGATGCCGTAACAAGCTACATTATTTCATCCGAGGATCAAAGACTGTCCTCATTAGCCAAAGAACTAGGTAAAAAGTATGTTGGATCTACGTCTAGTATGACTGCAGTTTTGTCGCACTTCCACTTCCTCTTGTCTCAGTGGCGGCCATTAAACTTCCTGGGCCTTTCGAAAGCTTTTAAAGCGGAGTTTAAAACGTTTACCCAGATCACCCGAGCCCCGGCTGCAATATTCCTACGATATAAAGGGAATGGAACGTATGCTATTGATCCGGATAAGGAATATGATACAGACAGTGTATTGAGCCTTCTTGGTCGGTCAATGGAAAAGTTGCTCACTTCGGCACCGTCGAATTTCGAGTCGAAATATAAGAGGGGTGGCCCTAGGTCGGAAGATGAGCCACTGACAAAGCGGCCAGAGACATACCACTACTCTACTCTGGGAGATTTTCTGATGCGTTCACAGTTGGACGCCCATGACCCTCGGCTACCAGGGACTGGAATGTTTGACTTGAAAACAAGGGCTGTAGTCTCTGTTCGGATGGACGTTTCAAATTTCCATATTGGCTCAGGATACCAGATTAAGACACGGCTTGGCACCTGGGAATCATTTGAACGGGAGTACTATGATATGATGAGAGCGGCGTTTCTGAAATACTCGCTCCAAGTGAGGATGGGTCGCATGGACGGTATATTCGTCGCTTTTCACAACACAGAAAAGATTTTCGGATTCCAATACGTCTCTCTGGAAGAAATGGATGCAGCGATACATGAGGATTGGGGCACCGGAATCGGAGATCAAGAATTTAGGCTTAGCCTACAGCTATTCAATAAAGCTCTTGACAATGCCACCAAAAAGTATCCAGAGCAAGTATGTTTTTCTTGTGTGATCTGCTTTCTTTATATAGGTGTGTGTGGCTAATAGTTTGCAGTCACTACACTTGCACTTTGAAACAAGAGATACAGCGAGGAATCCTATGATTGTCGTTGCAGAGCCAATGAATGAAGAAGAGGTTGAGAGGAGGCAAACGGGGAACAAGCGCGATTTAGCGGACTTCCTAGAATCCTTAGACGAACAGATAAGGAGCAGGGAGGGACCTGTGCCTTCGTTTAGAGACCCTGAAGCTCAAGGAAATGGCGAAACGGGGGCCACACAATCCGACGAGGAGGAAGACGTTCAAAAAGATATCCAAGAGGAAGAAGAGGTTGATGGCGAAGAGGTCGAGGGTCATGGCGAGGATGATCTTCAAGAGCCCGAGGAAAGTGAATCAGAGGAAGAGAGCGACGAAAGCGATGTCGAAGATGCCAAAGAGATCGAACCCAAGCAAGGTGTCAAAGAGATTACTAAGGGGAGCATCGAAGAAGATACCATCGGAGCTCTCGAAGACAAGCCGGAGGAAGATTCTGAGGCGACAGGCCTAACAGGAGTCGGCAATAAGAAAGAAGCGGAAGGACCCGAAAAGCTTCCGGAGATGTATGTGCAGGTTATATACATCAAAAACTATGTGAACGAGAAAGCAGTCGCTCGGCCCACGCGCCTGAGGGAGAGTGATAGCTGGAAAGTCGCGGTTGCAATAGATGAGCTCCCGCCCAAAGCCGCTTATATGACCAACGTGGGCGTCGTAAAGCGAAGAAGGAGGGTTACGGAGCACCGAATGGTCACGGAGGACGATGCAGAAGCCGGGGCATACATCCGGCAATTGAGGAATATGTCAAGAGCGGGAAGAGATTGGGCCAAGGCGCAGGAGAAGATGTTTTCTGGCGAGCCCGTTCTTTACAAACCAGTATCGGATTAGATTGTGGGGTGGGGAGATCTGGAGTGATCGAGAAACGGTGGGTCTATTGTATACGGGTTATCTTCAAAAAAAAAAAAAATCGTGTCCCTATGGAGGACTGGGTAAGGTATGGGATTTGTAGAGAGAGGATGTTTGGTGGGCGGATGTCTCCACTCTGGACGCCTCTTTTTTTTTTCTTTTTTTCCTTCTTTTCTATTGGGGGAGATTTCCACTGTTTCCTGATGCGGTCGGTGTCTCTATGTAGTATGATAGATGTACATGTATTTTGTTGTACAGTGCCGGTATGGTATGGTGGCTGATAACAATGGAGAGGGTCTTGTAGAGTGTGTTTGTATTATTACAGTAGATGATGCTTCTAGATATCATAATTATCATACTACAAGTACCAGATAGCGTATGATGCACAAAACAAGAAGACCGAGTAGCAAACGATAAAATTCCTCTATCCACAATATCAAGCGCAGTACCTTCCCGTCCATCCATCCATCATCCATCGCCCCCGTCTATCACGTACTGTACTGTACCTGTAGCGAATATACATACATATTTATATATCATACCGGCGCCTCAACCACTCGAGGCTGAGAATCTCGCCCCCCACCATGGTGCATCACCCCCCACAAAAACTCGGCACCTTCGGATCCACCCTGCACAACATACCATGCTATCATAATCCCATCCTCCGGGGAGCACGATACCGTACATGGCACAAATCCAGCCACAACCCCAAGAAAGGACAAAGCGAGAAAAAGAAAAGAGAAAAAACCCCACCCCACCCTTTCCCCAATGCTGAAAAAGAGAGGATAGGTATGTAGACTCCGAGCCTGAAGATTCCGGCGGAGAGGAGGAGGATGAGGAAGAAGAAGACTTTTTATCACCGTATTATTATTACTATTTCAGCGTGTACGAGTATTCCAGCACGGGAGGGCAGGGAAAAAAAAAAACAGTTGTTTCCTGACTGTCGCATAATGTACGAGAGGGTTACTGTAGGGTGTAGGATTGCTCCAATAATGGTGCCGATATGGTGTTTTCCTTATGCGATAGGGTAAATCGGTATGATAGCGGGGGTGTATTTTTGCACTCGTCAATGTTCGAGAGATGATTTTGTGGTGGTGGTGGTGGTGGGGTTCTAATTCCTGTTCGCTTCTCACTTTGCAGTACGGTAATTTAACTACTCGAGTACTCGTAGGTGGTGGATGGATGGGCTATTTTTATTTGAATGAACGGTGGGGGGTATAATGGTTAGTTACGTATGTGACTACAGTAGCAGCAGCCAACCCAGAGTGGTCCGACGGGCGAGAAGGAAGAATCTCAAAGATATCGCAACTTTTTTTTTTTAAAAAAAAAAAAAATGTGAGTGAAGTTTGGAAGGGAAAAAGGAAAATACCCCCTGGTGTCTTGGACAAATGTAGTCATTGACGGACCAAATAAGGAGAAGAAAAACTTCACAGGGTATGATAATATTATGATAAAATTCTTTCTGAATTTGGGGGGGG
>PYWC01000003.1:1315076-1362777 GCA_003182015.1 Tuber magnatum | reverse complement strand
ATTCTAGTATGGTGTAGCCATACCACCTGCTGCAATCACAGCTTCAAGGCGTTCTGGCATACTACAAATTAAGCCATCCAATCGGTCAATCCCAATAGAATCCCAAACAGCCTTCACTGCTGCAATTAATACCTCTACGTCTTTGATTCTCCCAAAGGTCTCTCCTAACTCAGTCTCCAGATCACTCCATAGCGCCTTGATGAGATTTAAATCTGGGGATTGTGGAGGCCACAGGAGTTGCTCGACATTATTGATTTCACGACAATGCTTCGAAAACTTCTGATGTCCTGGGGCACCATCTTCGACAACCTATTTTGTCACTATTAGTAATTAATAAAATCTTATTTAAATATGTGTCCATGTAATATCACCTGTGTCCAGCCATATCGTTCACACGTTTGATGCCAAAATGGGATAAGAATAGGATCTAGGATTTGGGTAACATAATACCTAGAGTCAACCTTGGTTTTTGGAGGAATGGTATGTAGGTTGGTCTTCATTTCACCACAAAATTCACCCCAAACCATTACACCTTCCTTTCCTGACTCCCAAGTTTCATCGATGCAATCAGCATGAAACTCTTCGTCCAGTCTACGTAAAACCCAGGGCTGATGCCCAAAGCCTGCCGTTGTAAAGGTAGACTCGTCCGTCCATACTGTCCATAACCAATCATCATATGTCCAACAGAGTCGTTCCTGACACCATTGGACCCGAAGATGTTTATTCTTTCCACGAACGCCGAATCTAACATTATAATTAATTTACACAATTAGCTCTAATCTCTATAGATTTAAATAAAAAAGAAACAAATACTGAAATGAAACAATATGAAGTAATATTAAAAGAATATACTTTTTTCGGGGATGCCGCTTATGGTATCCCATTGATGCACACACATCACGAAGTGTGCGAGCAGAGCAGCTATACCCAAGTGCCTCCAAAATATCCTCCCATGCTAGGCGATGAGTTTGCTTATCGGTTGTGATGAAGCATTGCAGTCGTTCTTTTTCAACTTCATTGAAAATCGGCGGTCTGCCGGTGCGATGTTTGTTTGTTGGTGTGTTATCGGCTTTCGAACGTGTGTAAATATCATGACAAGTACTTAACTTTACATTAACAAGGGCTGCAATATCTTTCCACTTCATTTTCACTTCATCACGAAGGGTAATAATACGAAGTCGCTCATCACGGGTTGTTTCTCGACGCTTTGAATCACCATGAAAGTGCTCGTTCCGCGTTCCCTTGAAATGCATTGTAAGAAGCAAAGGATATTCTGAATGGTGTTTTGGTAGTTGCACGGTATTGACTACAGACCTGTTTATATTGGATGACCTCACTTCCAAGATTGGGTTTGGGTTACTGAAACTTGATTTCTGACTTTCACAAGACCCACCAATCATATCCGTTCTGATCACTTACCCTTACACCCTCGTACTATACGAGTAAAGTATGATTAGCATAGTTACCGTTAATCAAGGTATGAATAGCTACATGATACATACCAGTAGGAACGTAGATTACTGTACTGGTACTATAAGAACGCCCTGGGGCCAGCTGATTCCTGCAAATAATATTTATCGGTCGGTCGGTCGGATCGGATGGGATAACCGGTAAGCATAATCCGGTGAGGATTCTTTGTCGATCTACGCACGGGGTTGAGGTGAGGTATCATAACTCAAGTTAGTTAGGCACTAGTGAACCGTTACTGTATCATACCCAGTACGCCTCCCCCTCCCCCCCCTCCCCCCCCGGCGATCTTATAACCTGACAACGGCCGCACAAGCGCATAAACTCAAGGAGAGTCAAGGTATGATAGGGTACTTGTACAGTACAGTACACTACGTCATTACGGGATGTTCCAGTTATCAAATTGTAGCTACATATCATACGGGTAATCTTGCCGATGAAGTGTGTACTGTATGATACGTACCGGTACGGCAGGAGCCGAATCCAACGCTTTACGCCGGAACCGGGATGGGGATCGGGGTGGGGGTGGAATGTGCGGGGAAAGTGGAAAGGGGAAAGAAAGGGGAAAAAAAGCAGGGATGGCTTTCGATTTCCATGGTCTACGATGCTCGAGTAAGACTACCGGTTAACCGCGCCACACCCCTTCGTTATCAGCCCAGTACTTTGTAACCGGTCGCGGTAGTCTAGCCATGATTATCGTACGGGCAGCGCGGCATGTTCATACGGAGGTACAGCGCCTAAGTTTTGTAGGTTCCACAAGCGACGTTTGCTGCTCTTAGCCCCTGTGGAACATACGAAACTTAGGAGCTATCCCTTAACCTGTATTCTTGTTCACGCACTTTTGGCGTTGCCCTAATTTAGGGATTATCGATCTCTTATACAAAATGGGTAAAAGCGACTCATGCAATTTAAGACAAAAGAAGTAATAATCGGTTACCAGATAAGCACAACAAACTCAGACAGTCACACCACAATGTCTTATACCTTACTCTTTCGAATCTCCTGCTGCCCACGATAAGCTTCCCTGAATGGTAATCCCTAGTCCCCTCTTCTACCATAGCCTATGCCACTCTGAATAAGTTTTTCTAAACCCTAAATAGTTTCGACCACTCAGAACAGCGAGGTGTGACTGTACTTAAAAAGAAACCCTATTTAAGGAAATAAAATAAATAAAAACAATAGTCTTTACAAAGTGAAACATTGAAGGTACCAATTTTGCAGTAACTACAAACAAAATATGTATGACGAATCTTGCCATGTGGGCCACTGGGGGCATAGTGAAAATCTTCATAGTACGGGGATATATCAGTAAGTCTTGAGAGAAAGTGGCATAGAATGTAGTATCACGGTCTGGGTAATTAACTTTGTAGGAGTTTATGTATAACAGGATCAGTTCGCATAGATGGCAGAGTAGTAGCTTTTGTGATATAGCTCATTGCACGACTCTCATGATTGTTGCCTTGTAGTACAGAGGGTTCTAGAAGCTGAAGCTGAGGTGTTAGGGTAGAATGCAAGTATTGATATCCTTCCTCCACAAGGTCCCATGCTAACCTTTCTCGAAACTGAGAATGCCTTTGCCAAACAGAATGCCTTGCTCCTCCCATGTGCTGCTGTGCCACAAGAAATGACTTGATTATGGTTGTATCCAGGAGCCAAAAAAAAATTAGCATCCAATTTCTAACAACTCGTAGTTGGGTGCAATAGTAGCTGTGTCTTTAGTCTGTAATGTCCACCTCTCTATATGGAGATTGTAGTGCATAGTAGCTGTTGGTAGGGAAAGCTAACATACTTGTAACTTGTTTCGTATTTAGTCAATCATGTTTCGATATGCATCATGGTTACAGAGACAATGAGGATAGTAGCGAAGCTTGTTGGTATAGTTTATAGGCTCTGATCTCATGTCATATGCTGTTATAAGTATTCGTACTAATATACAATCTTGCTATATGACTGCTAGGACATCATGGCCCTCCGGTATGACCCCTAAGACTGTACCTCAATGTAAAAGACACTGCTTTTTGTTGATTTTTAGAGCAGATAGTTACTTAGTAGAGTTTGATCAAACTGTACTACAAGCAGCAATATAATAGTAGCACCAGGCTTGGAATAGGGGTATATTACTGAAATTGCTGTCATAGTAGAGAATAAATTGATACCACTCAGAAGGAAGTCTTGTAGCAAGGTGAAATACGGCACGTGAGGTACAACTTAGTTGTAAATTCCCAGGCCCTTGATATGGTAGGTGCTGTCCAGTGAATTGCTCAACCTATAAGGTATATATAAAGGAATAGATATATTCATACTCGTGGAGTGCAAAAACTTTATAACCCTCAGGTATAGGCTCGTTAGGAAGCCTAATAGTATGTGCTGATCTTTCAATAAACTGAATTATCATCTCATCGACAGAAATTTCAGTGGCAGGTATACAATATTGCTAATACAATTGCTGAAGATTGGTGGAAAGAGGTTCAAGCTTTTGATACTATAAACGGCAGGGCAGATTTGCAACTGGAATTAAGCTATGAAAAAATCTTTTCAATTGCTCAAACTATACTTGTGTCATATAGTACGATATCCTGTTATCTAGTTAACTAATGAACTTGAATTATGTGCATAAAGTGAAAACTATAATAATTTATCTATGGAGTGGAGCAAAACTATCTTTTTGCTAATAGTCAGGTACTGTATTCTTATGATACAGATCTATATAAATAATCAATCCTGAAAAAATTATTATTCCCCCTCTCTTAGCAGGATACCACTTTTGAGAATGCTTATTCCCAGCATTATTCAGTATTATGTATGTGTTGGTATTTCTTATGAGATCTACCAATTATTCCTGATTAAAAAAAAGCATGAAGAATCAATCGAGCAGTATATGAGAAGTGGCTCTAGGTTGTGAACAGAGTTATAGTGGTTAGAGAACTAAATAAGGAGCTTCAATATTCTATTGTGTTGTGGATTCCAGTGCTTATAGGGCTCGAAAGTAGGGACCAAAGATAGATTTTGTAGAAGTTGAAACTCTCGCTCATCTCTTCTAACCCTCCCACTACCTCCATTATCCTCAGCTCTTTCTTGATCATATTCATCAATCTTATCCTTATCGTTCTCAATATCTTCATAGTCTGCCAGTTCTTCGTTGTTGACGATGGCTGGAATAACCACTTGTCCCAGTTCTTACCCTCTGTCTCAAAACTCAAACACCTCCTCCTCACTTTCATAGACCTCGTCCATTGTAGTATTGATCTCAGATATGGACCCTATAACTTGTACAGTCTAATGGTATATTTTATTTAATCTTTTAGGCAAATTCTGGTATATTACATTATTATTCTCTGTAACGGGGGCACCCCTAGGAAGATGGATCCCAAGGTTGCGACTATACCAAGCAACTTCAAACTTAGCGCTAAAAGTTCATACAGATGTAAGAATAAAGTAAAAGGTAAAACTTAATATCATTAAGCCTGACGCTTGTCTCAATTAAGGTCTCGAGAGGAATGATTGTTGGAGTAGAAGAGTTCTTGCATAGACTTTTCAGGTAGTTTTATCTAATACCAGAAACTCTCCCATCAGTTTACTCCAGGTATTCAAGTACATTGTTCTCTGCTAAGGGTGGTCCGACACGTCTCCTGGCACACCCTTCGGGCATGCATGTGTCGACACACTCTAGTTGGTGTTCACCTTATACAGTTATCGTTTCTGCGGTACATTTCCATTTTGCCTGCCAAAGTGAAAACTTCTTCGCATCGGCGTCTTGCCACTGGCTAACAGTCAAGACAGCAGATGAACTGGACTATACATAACACGCTTGCCATATGCATTGATCTGTACTTGGCCCCAGAAGCTACCATGAGCAGTTTATCTATCTACCATTTACGATTCTTGGACTTCCGGTGTCTTCCGCAAGATACAGTGGTCTGGGAGTGATCCAATGGGCACTACCCATGACCACTACCTTGGATCCACCTTACCTGTAGTAGAAATCACGTTTTCAGTGTCTCTGCACTTCCCTTTCATAGCCTATGACGTTGGGGACACTTTCGGGCTTAGTAGGTGTAAAACTCTCCCAGTCACCCCAACACCACCCAGGACTACCTTCCAGACCCCCCGGTTAACTCCCATTAACTCTGTCAGTTTTGGTCCATTTTGCCCTGAACAACTTGGAGGAGGTACTCCACCTTCTACCCTATGCCTCCTTATATATCCTGTGAACAGCTTACAGTCGACCGGACAGCAGCGATGTATACGGTGTTGCAAGCAGGTCTCCAAAGATTCCTCATTGCTAGACTGCGTACAACTACATAACCGTTTGCCCATGACGTCTGGACCTCAAGGCGGGGCCACAGGGGTATAATAGGAATAATGTCTCTAATTTACAGCTTCTTCAGAGCTGCGTAGCTCACCCAATGGCATCTCCCAGAACCCCAGATTCCGGTATTATGCATGGCTTCACGTGACAAACATTTCGGTCATTATTCCTCAAACTCTCCGAGGGACTTAGTATTGAAAGGTAGGCTAACTCAGGACTTTGGACAGGGTAACCTGAGCCTCCTGCCAGGGTAACCTGATCCCCAGGATAGGGTAACCTTGTCCAGTGGACAAGATGACTTTACCTGTTGCCCTGTCTAATCTGTTGCCAGAGATAGACACTTCTGACCTTTCTCTAGTTACCTGACCTAGCTGAGTAACTGCCCCTTCCAAGGTCCCTAAGTACGCTGATACCACTCCTGGGTGTACCCAGATACCTAAGTCCTTGGTCAGCTAATTCTGTTCATTCTCGGAGCCCGGGCCATTAGGTCCTTGTAGGTCAAGTACTTACTTGCCTGCCAGTTCCTACCAGTTCACCTCCTGGCTACCTGTATGCCTGTAGGTTCCGACTGCTATAGCTCATGTATGCTGGGTCATTATATTCTCTTGATCAGTACCCACTTTTCCCTTTTTAGCTAAGTTCACAATCAGTATTCTCAACCTTTACTTTAGCGTGAGTGTCTAAATACAGGCTAAGGGATACCTCCGTATTCTGCGAGTAACTTATGAGTTCCTGTTTGTCCACAGTGATGTACTCCAGTATAAGGGTATTTCATATTCAGTTATACAAGTATTCGCTTGCTTATTAACAGTCCCCTATTCATTCTCCAAGCAAGCAGACAATACTATATTATACACCTATATTATGCCTGTCCTACCCCAAAAGCCAAATACAAACACAAAAATCATAGAGCTTAAAGGAATATGGGAATCAAATCCTGAATGCATTCAACATTGTGAAACCATACAATATGAGTATGTGAAGATAATTACTGTCATGATAATACTAGTTGGAATTGGACCTGAATAGGTCAACATTTGAATATGAATCAATACATCTGCTATCGTGTAAGCATATTTTTCTATTATTATCACGGTATAGGAATTAATATATTTGTTACCAGATCTTCAAATGAGCAAAAAGAAAGTGGTACTTGCTCAAATATACAGGATACCGGCTGCCCACCCATATTCAATGATACTGGAAAGCAGTATTTAGAAGCTTCTGTAATGCATGACAACAGGATGTAACAGCTTAGTTGGGATGAGGTATACCTAGAATTGGGTTATGCATGCAGTCCACATAGCGTAAAGAGTGTGATAGAATCCCTAGGATATAACCATCAAGTACTACAATGAAAGTTTGTAATTTGTCCAGCTAACCATCTATTGCACATGGCATGGTACTGTGAATGCTTGTGCTGTGGCTATGAAGACCAGCTCTGTATTCTCTGGATGGATGAGTCTACTTTTTCTACAGCTAGATTTGGGAATTGCTTATAAGTTACAAGGAAGACAAGTGAGAAGTTCTACGAGAATTATACTGACCAGACTTTGAAGTCTGGTCGTCAATCAAAAATAGTTTGGGGTTGATTTTGTGGAACTATAAGGTCTAAACTTGTATTTATTGCAAGTAAGGTCAAGGTAGACTCTGCTAAATATGTTAAGCAAGTCATGTACCCACAGCTTGTACCCTTTTAGTATTGCAGTTGTAAGGCATATGGGTAGGTCACTATTGTAGAAGATGGCGTGTCCGGGTACAAGGGTTTCACTAAACACTACAGAAATCTTAACCAAGTTGAGACTGCACAGTGGCCAGCTCAATTATCAGATTTGAACCTAATTGAAACTCTGTGGTTGGATGTTGAAAATGAGCTGGAGGAAACTTGGGGGAGTACTGGCAATATACTAACACTAGAAGCTGCTCTTAATACAGTTTGGAATGTGATCCCAGATGAGCAGCCTGAGGCACTTATCAGAAGCATGCCACAGTGCCTACAGCCTGTTATCAAGGCAGATAGAGGGCCAACTTGATATTGACATTTGTAATTTAATTTATATATATAGACTTCTTTTCTCTTCCAATCGTACTCATAAGATATCACTCACAGGTCTTCCATTTTCAGATGTGAATCCAACTATTTGCCAACACTAAAAAATACTCACTTGCTGTCACTCGAATTTCCCAAACTGGTTTAGTCCACATATAAATGCCACATCTCCTTTTGGAAGCGAACCCGACTTTTGTCAACCCCCTAGTACGGTACTAGTAGTACTCGTAGTACCGGTACATCGCATCACAAGTCATCTTATGATAGGACGAGTGGGTGAGGGTACTGTAAATTACTTACCTTACTAGTACCGGTGCGGCTGATCTCGCGGGTTGGGGAAATGCTCGTTTTGTTAAGAGGAGGAGAATGCAGGTGTGGTGGTGGTGGTGGTGGTACTGTACTAGGGTGTGCGCAAAAGTCTGTCGAACTCTGGTCTAGTTGGCTGAATTAACGTGTGTGCAACGCAAGTTATGCAACTGAACAGGCCATAGACACTAATTTTTGGTGAAGGAAAAAAGTCTGTCGAACTCTTGGCACAGTAGCTGGAGCAAGGCTGGAGCAAATACTGTTCCCTAAGTGGTCGAGCAGGCCCTGGAGCCAATTAGAGTGGGTTCGACAGACTTACCCACAGCACCCGGTACACTGTGATACAACCAGAGCGGTGACAGCCAAACAAACTGACAAGCGAGGAAATGTTGTGACGAAAAGAACCCCGCGAGGAAGACCGCTAACGATACTTTGGTTGATCGATATTGGAAAAGGAGAAAGATTCTCAGGGGGTTTGCCGTATGATGCAGTATGATACTCGAGTGAACACTCCCCATCACCTCGTGCAGTGACAGAAGGGCTAAACAGGTCTTGCGGAGGCAGGAAAAATAAAAAAAATGAAAAACAAGAAGAATAAAAAAGGCACAGAGGAGCAAAACTGTTTTTTTTTTGACTCCCTATATACCCTCCCCGCCATGATCTTTATGGTATATACCGGTATAAACTCCCACTAGCAAAGGGAAAGCCGGATTTGGTGATATAAAAAAAAAAAACAGATAAAATTAAAAACAAAATTCTGGTATAGTGAAAAAAGTATGCAGTCCCACGCCCACCCATGAGAACAACCGGTACTATCGGAATGCTCATCGTGGATCGCAAATGACGCACAATTCAACCCTTCTTCTTCTTCTTCATGTACCAGAACAACGCACCATCACCGCACAATTTCCTGTAGCTACGAAAGAACCTTTGCCGAATCTCAAGGGTCTCTACTCCCCGAGAAACCGACATACAGTAATTGTAACATTGTAGACAGTGGGGTGCGTAAAAAAAGGATTTCCCCAACCGAACAAACTCCATTCCACAACCCGTATGAACCCCAAAACAAAGGAGATAGAGAGAAAAGTGATTGTTTATGAGAAGAAGACAGCTCTGGGATCTATAATCGTGAAACGTTAGCAAAGAACGGGCCGGAAAGGGGGCGTTCAAGTTAACAAACCCATTGGTCTCCCATCGGCAGCTATGCCATTCTTCAACAACTTCTGCTCCATGAATATCCGTCGGGCCTCGTCAAAGTTGACCTTTTGACCCTTCATAATTCTCAAGACTTCCTTCTTCGACGCGAGGTCTAGGCCACCTCGTGAATCTCCGGCGGCAAGATTCCCGGAAAGGTTGAACTCATCGGAGCTGGAGCACGTTAGCTTGACCGAGCAAAGGGCCAACCGGCTTGACACCGGTAGAAACTGAGTGGGTGCTGATGAGCAGAGAGAGGGTGTGTGTGTGTGCACGATCAAGGATACCTTAGTCCAGCTTCAATGTCGGATTCGAAGGAAGGGTTCAGCCAGCGGTAGGTATGTTGGGGGATCATATTGGGGATGAGAGGCAACCAGCGAGAGCGATAGACGTAAAGTCCTAGTTCGATAGGAGTAGTGATAGTTAGATGGATTGTGAAGTGTTTGTAGCGGAGTGTTATCGGTGTGATGGCGGGGGAAAGGCGAGGAGAGGGGGGGAAATGGCGGAGTATTTACCTGTCGCGATGAGCATCAGGAATAGGGCCCAAGTCCACAGCACGTAGTTGTCGGTAAGGGCCATGATGATGAGCAGGCAAGTGAGCGGCAGGGGGAGAACAGCGTGAGGGATAAAAAATAAAAATAAAAAAGGATAGGGGAGAATGTGGGAGTGTGCCGGTGAGGTGGTGCTGTGGTTGTGTTGACAGCAAATGCAGCTGAGGGAAAAGAGAAGGGAGCAAGCGGATTCGACTAAGTATAGAAAGGGAAGTGAGACGAAACGCTGAGCAGGGGAGGCGAGACAGGAGGCGAGCTATGGCTTGTGCCGGCGCAGCGGGAATACCGGCACTGCGGGTTGCAATATTATCCAGCGATAAATCGCCGAAAGGGACGAGAGGGAAGGAGAGAGCGGGAGTACTGTAGCAAGAGGTAAGTTTATGATAGGATTCTCGAGTGGAAACTCTCGTTTCTTAGGTATTTAGGGGGGGTGTAGAAGAATGGGGTTGTCTCTCCGTGATGTGATCCGACCCTGTGATTGGCTTGGTGCCTATCCACATCGCACTATATAATATATAATAAATGCCCCGGGCGTGCTTTTGGTCTCCCCATTATTTGTATGATAACTCGACTCGGGTCGCCACCGTGCTCGAGTACGAGCTACCGTACTCTACAGTACTGCAGTCAAGCCGGATGCGAGTTGATTGATTGAGCCAGCAGTGGGCGGGGGGAATGGGGATACATAGCAGGAGGGGGCCGAGAGAGCACTTGTCCGGTCCAGCACTGGTACGAGCAGGCCGGATCCGAGAAGACGGCACCCCTGTACTCGGGGGGTGCGTTAAGTCGGGCGACACCCATATAAAGTAACTAGGGTTTTTACCCATACAAACGCGTTTTGCACCAATTTTTTTGTATGAGGAAAAAAGTCGGGCGACACCCAGAATAGGCAATAAACCAAGACTTTTTGTGGCACCGCGCCCGACTTACCCTCACCCCCGAGTACAAGTACCGTACTGTACCACAAGAGAGCCACCACCTTTTCGTTGGTTGAGGCTGTGATAAACATAGGAACATCCGTGCTCCACAATTTAACTTGCAAGCGTGCAGAATAAGACGACAGCGGTAACGAGCAGATGAAGATCGCCGTGCTAAAAAAGACTTGAAGGGAGCGGCTAAATCCTGTATCCGTTCGGCATACATCAAATGGATTTCTCCAGACTCCTATTCCCCCATACCTACCGGTGCTCTTCCCACCGCCCGCCAGAGCAGAGGTTTTCAGGCACGGCGCTGGCAGGGAAACCAATGCCCACGAATACTTGCCGTCCAAGCCACGGGTAACTGGGGTACCGGTGCTCGTGCAGTACTACAGTGATATGGTACGAGTACTCGAGTACATATTCCGCAGCTGTTACAGTGCATACAAGTGGTGTTGTGCGATGTTAAATTGTAGTCTCGTTCTGGGCTCAGGCGCTCGGCAGCGGATTCGAGTGGAGGCCGGGCGATACGACTCTTGATGCTTGCACAGTGCGCACGAGTACCGTACTGTAGATAGGAGCGAGCTGGCGACAGCATGAGCTCGAGTGGAAAGGAAGGCCGTGACGGGTTTGACGCTTCCATTGCTCCGTTACCCTTTCAGGGGGTGTAGCCATTGTGGCGGTGCGCCGTAGCCTCCACAATCTGCGGCTCTGCTCGATGCCTTCCTATGCATGCAGAAACCCTGCAGGACCCGGGCCAAAGTTTGCGCTTGGACGTCACCTTGTTCGGTTTTCTAAAAGTTGCTGCCCAGTTAGGGTATAGGACTTAGGGCTAAACCGTCGAATCTACCCCAACTGCCCGTCACATACCACCCACAGCCAGAGCTTGCTTGCCGGGCCACAGAGCGTACTCCCCCCCGCAATATTCACGCTTGACCGCACCAACACTCAACCGACGAATACCTAAAGCCCCTGGGTAAGCTTCTGATACCTTTTTTCTTCTTCTTCTTTCCCTTTCCCGATAGACCCGCGTCATTCCGCTGGAACTTTTGATCCGGAAATTTCCCGTGAGAAATCATTGATATCTACCATCTTGGGATGGGACTAATTTATGGTTCCACAGAACTCACGACTCCATCCACCATCATGTCCTCGAATGTTAGCTCCGATCTTGTCTGGGCCATAACCAGGAATAATTCGTCTTATATTGTCAAGCGTGGACCCATCAAGGATCAGATCATCTTCACCAGGGAGCCTTTGAGTCTCACGAACCAGCATACACGCAAGGTATATCGAATCCCCTGATCCCGAGAAGAAATGAGGTGTGGAGGGAATTAGACGTTTATGCAGAGTCGTTTGTTGACTGGCTTGTACAACAGCACTCTGGACTTGTGAACGAAAAGGTTCGACCCGACTGTGATGACCTGTTTCTCCAATCCTCAAATTGACCTGACAATTCACACAGGCTGTCGGTGTTCAGGCTGGAGAGAGCGGAAATGTTGTTCGTATGTTGGACTGAAAGAACACCAATATTGGGACATTTGCTGATGGGGGATATCATAGTTATTACCAAGAGGAATGCTGAGAAGCATGGAAACAAGCCCGCCTCCCTGTACAACATAACCACCTTCAACAAGCACAAGAGCAACCGCAAGTAAGTCTTGGATGTGGTCGATAAAGCTTTTAGTCACAGATGGTATTGGGCACTGACAAACGGCCGCGACAAAGGATCTACTCTGCTATCGCCAGTGCAGTTGCCAAGAAGTCTTATCGGTAGGTTCACCGAGATATAGAGTTATCAGCTGTTTGGGACGTTTTGCTGACTTATGTTCTTCCTACCCTAGAGCTGACCTTCGCCAAGTACACTTCCTCCTGTAATTCCCCTACAGAGTTACCGTGCTAATTGTTTTATAGGCCGCTGTTGCCCGTGCCAGTGCCATAAAGAGATCGCAGAAGCCCGTGAAGGCTACTCCGGAATCGAAGCCTAGGGGCGTTAAGGCCAAAAAGGCAGCGGAGGGGGGGGTTTCGTCGGCTTAGACTTTGAGCTGCGTTTCGGAGGAGAAAGTCGAGGATGGAATTTTTTGCCAACTGAGGGGCCCGTAAATAAAACGGATTCTAAATATATATAAAAAATTTCCGTCCACCATTCGAGTGCGTCCGTCAGGTTATGTGCTCGAGTACGTAATTTTGAGATTCGTGGTGGGGTTGGGGTGGGATTTCCGTCAACAGCCTCGTCAAACTCACCGTTTTCCCGGATAAAGAAGGGATGACCGAATCGTTGATTATTCCCTCCGGACTGATAACTGCGTAATTGGGCCCGAGGTTTCACTACCCCTTAGTACCGGCACTCCGGTTGTTTGTAGTCGATTTCCGGGCTTTATATGGCATAGATTTTCATGCGGTGGATAATAACATGCTGAGCAGTTTTTGCGGATCTTAACACGGAAATTTTGATGGAATAAGGTGATAAATGGAAGGCTCACTCTCCCTACCGGTATCGTACTTGAAGAGTGAATAACTCGGGTACCGGTAATGCCGGTACATCGCGTTACATATGCGTGCGTTGAATAGCCGTGAAGGTGTCGACGTTGCATATGATTGGGATCAGGTGGCCGAGTACAGACTCCCCCCCCCAGCACGAATTGTTTGTTTCTTCGGATGTTTGTCTCTGGGGGAAATCCTGTATCGTATTATAACTTAATTAGGTCCAGCAGGATCAGGACTCTTCGACCCCGCAGCCCCTCATCGCGTAATTCCAAGTAGAAGAAACCCTTGCCCTACTACAAACTATCCCTTCGCTCTTTGCTCTCCCCTCATCTCTTCTCTTGACTCAAACTCCAACCTTCAACCCCTCACTCTTCAGTACCCACCTCATCGACTTTACGCCATCCTTTCACAACCTTCCTCTTACCTAAAATCTCAATCCCCACAAAAGAAGAATGGTTAAGGCAGGTGGGTACTCACTTTCTGTCTGCACCTCCCTTGTTTTGATTCTGACTACAAATAGCTGTTCTCGGTGCTTCTGGAGGAATTGGTCAGGTGAATTTCTCTCTTTCCCTACCCCACGGGAATGTGAAAGAACGAAAACTAACAAGGGGTTGTCAATAGCCCCTCTCGCTTCTTTTGAAGGCGAGTCCGTTGGTCGATGACCTGGCCCTCTATGATGTTGTCAATTCCCCTGGCGTCGCTGCAGACCTCTCACATATCTCCTCCCCAGCCGTAAGGTTCCTGGCCATCAGTTTAATTCCATTCATGTATTGATCTGGCTTGCAGAAAGTTACTGGCTATCTTCCCAAGGAGGATGGCCTCAAGAATACCCTCGAGGGTGCTGATGTCGTTGTCATCCCTGCGGGGATTCCAAGTAAGCCATATCTCTATATGGGCCGAAATGATCCTTTCCTTGGACCCATTTTAACAGGCTTCCAGGAAAGCCGGGGATGACCCGTGATGACCTCTTTAAGATTAATGCTGGTATTGTCCGTGATCTCATCACTGGCGTCGCCAAGTATTGCCCCAAGGCATTCATTTTGGTTATTTCCAATCCTGTGAACTCCACAGTTCCCATTGCTGCTGAGATTCTCAAGGCACACAACGTCTTTGATCCCTCCCGCCTTTTCGGTGTCACTACACTGGATGTCGTCCGTGCTTCGACCTTTGTTGCCGAGGTTACTGGTGAGAAGGACTCACGCAGTATTGTCGTACCAGTAGTTGGTGGACATAGCGGTGATACAATTGTTCCGTTATTGAGCTTGGCCAGGCCTCCACTTTCTATTCCTACGGACAAATGTGACGGATTGGTAAATCGTACGTCTTTGCTTCATCTGCTGTTGGTAGCCTAAAGACCGCACTAACGCCACAATGGTAGGTATCCAATTTGGTGGTGATGAGGTTGTTAAAGCTAAGGATGGTGCTGGCTCTGCCACTCTTTCTATGGCATTTGCCGGGTTCAGGTTTGTGGTTCTTTGACCTGGCCATGTAGCTCTAATACTGAACGTATCTCTGCTAGATTCGCTGAGTCTGTTATTAAGATATTACCCCTCAAACTTATATCCTAGTGGCAGACGCTAACAGCCGCAAACGCAGTTGGCGGTGAGAAGGGAATCGTTGAGCCCTGCTATGTTTACCTCCCTGGCGTTCCAGGAGGCGATGAGATTGCGAAGGTTGTTGGTATAGATTTCTTTGCAGTTCCCATCGAGCTCGGAGTATGGTTTCCCCCAAAAATTTAAAAAATGTCTCGTCATATACTAACGTGGAACATAGCCAAACGGAGTTGCAAAGGCTACCAACCCTCTTGGGTCAATCAACGAGCGCGAGAAGGAACTTCTTGAGGTGGCCATCAAGGGATTGAAGTCAAACATTGACAAGGGTGTCGAGTTCGCCTCGGCCGAGCCTGCAAAGTTGTAAACTCGTTTCTCAGAAGCCTTTCAAATGAACCCTTTTGTCGGAGCGCAGAACTGACGTCGTGTGACCCAACTCTATTTGAGGGTGCAATGTAGATGAAAATCTCGCTTGAAACACGGCCCCGAAGTGGATGATACCTGTTTGGTTGGGGTTTTTATTCTACAAAGAGGTGCGGTGTCACCTGTCATTGGTGGCATGTTTTCTGTCCTTTGTCCAATGAGCTTCTGAGAACTATACGCAATGATAAATTCTAAAGAGTGCCCAAATTTGCATCTGTAAAACCACAATCGTGAGCTACCGAATTAACACCAGACTTGGATGACCAGAGGAAGATGAAAACATCCCACATTCAGCCATTAGACAACTTCAGATATCCTGGGTAATAAAGTGCGATGCCCAAACAATGCCACACCCGCCCCCCCAAACGGGAGCTCAAGCATCAGCGCAATCGAATCTAAATCTATCCCACTAGCGCCATAATCGTGCTATGATAGAAGTAAAAAAAGAAAAGGAAAAAGAAGAAAAAAAGGGGGGGTGGGGGGAGCGAAAACAGAAAATGGTAGAAGACAAGAAGACCAAATCTACACCACGGGCTTCGTCAAAGTCTCTATCTTGAAAGTAGCAGATGGCAGCTCCGTCGTCTCTGCCTGGACACTCGCGTTAACCCCCATATTCGCCAAGGCGCCCCTGACAATCCCACAAGGAAACCAGAGAAACTAGAGATGGTCATCAGCGCCGCCCCGGATATCCTGAAATCCGACAAAAAAGAAACCTCCCGACTCACTGGCTGGGCCCTAGCAACCGCATTTCCCCCTGTCTCGGCACTCATCCTGGAAAAGGGTCTGAACGAATTATCCGTGAGTACGTAAACCCCCTACCAACCAACCAACCAATCAATCAATAAATAAATAAATTTATCTCCCACTTGATCCACCTTACTCCCCCACCCATCGCCACACAAGCGGGCGAACCGAATAAAGAGGAGGGAGGGGAAAAAAACAAAAAAAAACAAACCCGATGGTTAGTCTTCAAGTTATCAATCTGCTTCCTGAAAACGATGGTCCAAAGGTCTTTGCACACAAACTTGATAACATCAAGCGTATCATTCATGCGCGGCCTATCGCGTGAGAAGCGCTCCACGAGGCCGTAACCCACACGGTACCCCAGCATCTCGAGGCGGTAGAAGACGGCCTCGCGCACTTCGTCCTCCTCGTCGTCGACGACGCCGGCGCGCAGCGCGTCATTGGGCGCCTCGGCCAGCTGGTGGGATAGTCGGTGCGCGAGCGGGACCAGCTCTATCAGGAGGAGGTCCAGGCATGTGGAGTTTAGGAAGGTGGCGTGCGGGTCCGAGGCGTTGAAGGGGGGGAGGGGAGGTTCGAAGGACATTTTTTTGTTTTTGTTTTTGTTCGTTTTCGTCGTCGCCGTTGTTGTGTTTGTTCCGCGGCGAGATGGGTAGGTGGAGGTAGAGAGTTGTGTGGGGCTGGGATACCGTATGGTAGGGTGACGGGGCCGGTGGTGAAACGGACCTTCAATGGATGGTTCGACACCGTAGCTTAAGCTTTTGCCCCACAGTGTAGATCGCAAGAAGGGACTCGTCCCAGCTCCAAGGCCGGGTTACTGACTGGTACGAGTATGATACAGTACTCCCGATTAATCGACCAATGGGGTCTATGAACCCTGAATCACGTGAGTTAAAACATATCTGAGCACATCAAGACTACATTTTCAGAATAAATCACCGACCAAGGGTATTGGGATATATAATAAAGCTATCATTCTCCCTCTCATGACCTCCCCCCCCCCCTTCTGTTTCCTTTCCTATCATAACTGCTAACTAGCCTACCAACTACCACCTTTCCTTCTCACTGTACCTCCTCCATATATGATACCCATCATCTATTCTTCCACCCATCCCATAAAGCAATCGGAGGAAAGACAGAAGAAAAAGAATCCCCGGAATAAAATTGGCGAAGGGGTGAAAAAAAACAAAAAAAATAGTAGCACCCTCTTACGTACATCTGGACCCCGAATTCCCCGCAGCCCAACCATCCGAGGACAAATGTAAAAAAAAGGGGGAGGGGCGGGGGAAAGAAGGGGAAAAGAGGGAGAAAAGAGTTGTCCATTAAAAGAAAGCGCAAAAAAGCCCGTTACTCCAGATAAAACATGAGTTTGCAAGTGAAAAGAGGAGATTTAAGGGAAAAGGCAAAGTCGAGCAAACGAGATGGAAAGAAAATGGAAAAAGAATCGACGGGAAAGAGGAAGATCTTTGAATGCTCCGGAAAAACACCACCTGTCCTAGTTGATAAAAGAAAAAGGAAATGGGAGGAAACAAAACGGATACTTGAGAGAGCTACTGCGTAATCATACTTGATATGGAAATGAAATGGAATGATGAAAGGGGTGAAAAAGGATACTAAAGGGAATAGAGTGAGCAATGGAAGTTTTGATAAGGATACGAAAAGAAGAAAATGGAGAAAAGAAAAGAAAAAAGAGAGAGGGGGGGGGATGCTAACTAGCTAAGCAAGTTGCCGGTTTCCTTGGTAAAAGGGAAGAGAAGGGGAAGAGGAAGGGGAAGAGGAAGAAGAAAAAAAGGAAAAACGGCTTTCTGTAACAAATATATCTCCCATAAGACAAAAAGAAACATAAATATTTTTGGTGAACGCCTATCCATAGTGATCTATTTTCCTCACCTCCTCCCTTTCCCTATTTCAATTCGCGATCGCAGACTTCAATTGTAGCTGGGGTTGTGTAGAAACGTCAAGTAAGCCCTCTTTCTCCTTTACCTTTTCCAAATAGGAGAGCGCATCGTCGCATCCCCATCAACAGCTGTACCTGCTCGTCAGAAATGGGTTGGGGGTCCCTACCGGCGAGTGGCCATTCCCGTTATAAGAGGCTGAGTCGAAAGTCGGAAACACGTTCCCATTGCCATTGCTTGAGCTACTACCGCTGCCGCTGCCACCGGCACTGCCGCGACCATCCGAAGTCATGCTAGTGGGAGTGAGAAACGAGTTGATGCGCTTAGCTGGGCGCACAGTATCCTCGTCATCGCTTAGGGTAAGGTCGATGACCTGCGGGGCCGGGCGTTTTGCGCTGATGGGGTTTCTGGGGACCGAAGCAGATCCCTCGCGGGATACTGTAGCGACGGGAGAGGGTGCAATCGGCGTGGCCTCAACCCCCAACTTTGATAACCTGTTTCCCGAGACTTCGATGATATCATCCCGTCCGTCATTCCCGTCCTCGCTATCGGTATCTGGCATGGGGGTTCCAGACGATTCCGCTGCCACAGACCAAGCTCCGTCAACGTCGATAGTCACAGTGTCCACTGTTTTTGGTGTATTGTCCAAAATATCACGGAAATACCTAAACAGTCAGTAATAGCAGCGCAAGGAAGGAAGGAGAGGAAGGAGAGGAAGGAGTTTTGCGTACTGATCAACGACAAGCGCCCTCCAGCTGATACTTTTATTACAAGTTGGGCAAGACCAGGTCTGCTCAAATTAGTAAGAGCAACCCGGAGGGGCCATGTGGACACATACCGGAGCCTGTTGTTGCAGCTGAAGAAAAGAGGTTGCATCAAAGCATTGTATATGGTTGCAAAAAGTAGATCTAATGGGCAGATCGATACGGAGGGTGGACAGGGGACACTTGAGGGACATGATGCTAGAGGTGGCGATTAGATCCGAGTCTTCGTTCTTCCTCACCACTGAGCGATATTAGTAACGGTATATATGCATCACCTAAGCATCAGAATGGATGAAACCTACTATCAGCAATAACAGTTTCTTTGGCGATGGAAGCGCCACTTCTCAGGTGCTCGACAAGGTGCTCGACGGAATCCGTCTTCACGTAATTGACCACAAACGCAAACTTCTAGAGATGCATTAGAGGGATATATATCGGTGGACGGGAAGGCTGACCTTTTGGGTAAGAGCATATGTGAGGGTAACCTGGTTCCTGTGCCCTGGCTTCTTGTTGAGGTGGTCTGTGATGTCCGCCGGTCTTGTTGACCCAGGCCTATTCTTTAGACCACGAAGGTTCAATCCAGATATCTGGGCATCATTGACACGAAGTTCAACCTGGTGAGGAAACGCAATATCCGTATCCTTGGTATAGGCAGTGATCCCGTCGACAGCGGCGCAGTAGACCATGCATCGATAGGATTTATCTGTGCTAATTTGCTGGATTTGTGGCGCTGTCAACACCACAGAGGCATGAACTGAATGGCGATTCGCGGTCATGACTGTTTAGCCTAGAGTTAGGAATAGCGGCAGACCACAAAGAGAAAGTGGAGGTTCATACTAGGGCATGTCTCAAGAGGGGTTAGCCCGGCAAGCACCGAGTAGAATGGACTCTCCTTGAAGTGAATTCGACTCAAGCCTACGGATAATAAGGTCAGCGGGGATCGCCAGTCAGCAATTCGGGACAGGGGGTGCAACTCGTGTTTGAAGATCCACAGCCCGGAGAAGAGTATGATTGGGCCAGGGCCATGGGAGGAGCCGGTGATAAATAGCCGCCGTTTTGGTTATAGTTCACGGTGGAATTCCGGGAGGGCGCGGGAGACTCGGGACGATAGATGAGGTTCTTAACCCGCTCAAGGCCCGAAGCATCGCCCTTGCTGATCAAGTCCTCGATGTCTATACAGTTATAGTCAGCGGACTGGGCGGTTGCGTGGCAGCACTAGGGAATTCCATACGAGCTGTAAGGCGTTTTTGCAGTGGAGCCTTTAGTCCACTGGTCGGGAGGCCTTCCGACTTTAAGACGGATTGCAGCTGGCGGACAATCAGATGGCTCATGACGTATCGTATGAGCGAGGAACGCTCGGGGTAATGGTAGGAAGACATCTTGTGGCCAAACAGGTGATGGGTCGTTTATATCGCGGCAATGGGCTCGCAGGTTCTGGAAGCTCAGAGTTGCAGGGTGAAGGCTGAGGAAACTAGAAGTGTGGTCGTTGAAGGGACTGATTGTGTTGAGACAAAGGCATATGGAACGCGGGGCGAAAAGTGTCTATCGGCACAAGGTGAGGAGATGATGTGGGGGCGGAGGGGAGGGAGCGACGTCGGGGAACGGTGTCGCGAGGAGGAAGAGAGGGTTGTCCAGATGTTCCGTACAGGTTCAGTTTGGAGGGGTATCATTGACGACCATTGGCAGGGCCGCACCGCCAAATGGCGACGCTTTCCCCGAGACTGAAGGTCTGGAGGTGGCTGACATAATGCAACCCACCCACCCACGCAACAGCGCGAGAAGGGAGGAGGGTTATTCAGCGAAGTATGATATGATAATATTATGATAGCCGCAACTTCGCCATTGGCGGGAGAAAAGGTCTCAAATCACTGCATTTTGGCACGCAGATCAGAGCATTTTGAAATCCCCTCCTGAAGGCTGTAAACCACATCAGCGTTACAGGGCAGAAAAGGAGTTACGGAACAGTTATATGAGGTTAACCAGCCAAACAAATCTCCTTCAGTTCCGGTTAATGAGCCCCAGGGCACGCACTACCCGTACCCGAATCAGCGATCAAAATTCAATTTGAGAGTTATTTCCGATGACACAACATCTTAAGCTACGACACTCCAGAAAAGAAATGCCAATTATAATGTGCCATGGCATTGTGACCATCGCTATTTTAACGCAACACGGCACCATATATAGACATCCGGACCAGCAGTATCGGGGGCAAAAGATACAACTTTTTTTCCCCATCTGCTGCGAGAAAATTCCATTCCCACATGTCCCTGATAAAATTCCAGGACCGCCTCACATCCCGAGCCGGGAACTGTCAAAGGAGTCCCCTTCCTTCGTGGGCTACGACATCCTACATATAATTCGTGCAACAATACATACACACCACATCTCTCGCCATTTTTTCTTCGGACGGGAGAGAAGCTGCATACAGGTAAACGCCAGCAAGCCAACAAGCTTGGGCACCCACGGTATCCTACTTTATAGTTGGAAAGAAGGGTTGTATAATGTTGTCATCAATTCTCACTCGGATATCACTTTCTCTGACAGCTACAGGGGTGAAATCCCTCAGTCAAGACTGTTCAAATCCTGAACAGCACCGGCATGTAATTCGCCCAACACAGAATAAATAAATTAAAAAAAAGGCTCGACCACCATTAATCTAGTTCACACCCCAATTCCACTACTTGTACAAGAACCGTTCAACACGTCCCCAGATCGTCGTGTCCCCAGGCGTGATTAGGGGCACTAAAATAAGCAGAGAGGCAATGCCACCCAAAAGCGCGGTAAACCCAAGATGGAGCAATCCGTCTCACTCCAGTACAGCGAAAAGAGGCCATCTGTCACAAGTAATCTACGTTCTGGAGTGAGTTTCCTCGGATCAACGAAGGCTTATAAAACAAGGGATATAAGCAAAGAAGTGAGTAACAACAGCGCCGATGTAAGGGATGGATCAAGTGAGGGTGCAGTGTTGGCGGTGCCAGTTGGGTCAGAGGAAGAAGTTCTGGTCATGACCCCAGATATATAGGGCCGCGCATTGCCGCGATTAGTGTCAGTACCACTCGCTAGCATCGTGACTGCACTGGCGGCCCCAGTCGCATCAGGAACAGCGGACCTCCCGGTGCCAATCTCGCGGATTCTACTATCAGCGGCATCATAGCGGGTATTGGCAAGACTTATTTCTTCGTTGTCAAGATCATAAACGACATAGGCGGAGCGGAGAAATGTATCACCCTGAGAAGGTTTAGTTCAAGTCCCCCAGATCCTCCTTCGGGAAGGTAAATCTCACCATAACATTTGTTCCCACATCTCCGGAGCTCAATATACCCCAATAACAAAGAGGAGTCCCATCGCTGTAGCTTGCAAGGTTTCCTGACTTGTCCCAAGCATCGACAACCAACTCGCTCAGGGGAACCGTGATAGTTGCCCCGGAAAACGCATAGGTGACACTTCCATTATAACTTCTGACCCCGCAAGGAACAACAGCTACGCCATACTGCTCTAATGGCTGAGCGCCAACCTGATCGCCGAGTTCTTTAGCGAGATCAGGGTCCAAGTAAGTATAGGTAGATCCAGTGTCCAGCAGTACCGGGCTGGCGTAATCGTCCGTCGTCAGAGTCAAGGAGCTCCCATCAGTGTTGGTAATTGAGACGGAGGTGAGGGTGATAGCAAATTCACGGGCCTTGCTCTCGCCAAGACGCTTGTCCATGGGCAACGTAGTAAGCGAGCCCGTGAACTTGGCTGTATCCACTCCCCCAAACAATACTTCTCCGGTGGTGGCATCTTCAAATTCATTAGCAAGTGTTTGCCGGGCCGCAATCGGTCGGAGGATGGGCTCACTGAGGTCATTCAACCACAAACTATAGGCCCGAGACCTGATGAGCTTCTGATCAACCATGAGATCCACCAGATTCCTATACGGATCCTTCTTCAATCTCTGGACCTGCACCTCATTCAGGCTGAAACCAATCCCCAAAATCCCATCCGTCGACGTTGACTCAAGGCCCACGCCGAATTGCAAACCAGTCACCTCCACGCCATCCGAAAGAGTGAACACATCCTTTCCGTATTCACCCCGTGCAAATTCCCCATCCACATAAGAAATGTCGAAATCGTCGTTAACCTTCTCGTAGGTAGACGACCTGACCGGATTGAACGTCCCAGTGCCTCGGCATGGCCTTTGAGGTTGCTGGCAAAGCTGGGATCTCATGGTTTCAACCCATACATCCGAGGATCCTGTGTCGAGGCTGGATCGAGTCAATTAGCAATTCCGGGTCTGGCGGCATGCATCGCTCGAGCTTACTGTAACCGCAAACTTTGCGGTGGCGTTCCAATACTGACGTTAGCATAGTAGAGGTAATCCTTGTAGAGCACGGCAGATGGCAACGCTGTTAGCACAGGCAGTGCTTGTATTATGTCATTTGGGATAATGAGTAACGTACCAAGTTGTCCAAACGTTGACGAACGGTGCCCGAAGAGTCTCTCTTCCGTAACCGGGGGACATTATCGGCATTCCTCTTCACCTTCTGGAATCCAAACGAAAGGGTTTTCCCCGCGCCCTCGGACGGCGGATGCAGGTGGAGAGCTAAAACACTCCCCCAATACGCCAAGGCAGCACACAGCAACGCCGCAAGCTTCATCTCACGTCCAAACTCAATTCCCCCACCTGCTATGGAGGCGACGGGATAATGGAATGCAAAGGAAGGGCCTCGCGGAGGTGCTTGACGGGGTGAATATATGGGAAAAGCAAATAACAGCGGTAAAAGCAATATAATAGCAACGCCCAGCGGTATGTTCGACGGCAACGGTGCCGGGAAAAAGGAAAGGGAGTCGGTCAATATAAACCAAGAAAACGAGAGGGGGGGGGGAAAGGGCTTGGGGGTCACTTGAGAGTCTGGAGCCTGCAGATGCGAAACCCGAGAGGTGAAGTGGGAAGTGGGAAAGGGGAGAAAGGGCCAGCAAGCCGTGATTGTGACGTCGGAACAGTCCGTGTATCCGTTTATCATATCATACCAGTGAGGCTGAGCTTGAGCCCCTCTAGCCGTACCAGAAAGGGCTAAGAGGGAGAAGGGGGAAGGACGGGGAAGGGAGGGGAGGCAGGAAATATCATGCAGGAAAATCTGAGGGCAGAAGAGGGAAGGGGAGGGGGAAACGGAGAAATGCAGGATGTATGATACCGGCATGATAGAAGAGAGTTTTTTTTCCTCCTTCTTTCTCCTTTTCCTTCTTTTGTTTTTAAACAAGCAACGATTCCCCCTCAATGCTTACGCGGCGGGTCCACGGAAGTGGGAGGGTAGGAACATTTCTAAACTGTGGGCTCACGAGTACGGAGAGTGAAGGGGATGAATGAATGAATGAATGGATTGTCCAATGGAATCGTCATGGCTGGAACTGAACCCCTAAACAAATGGCGCCGAACTCCCGATGCAACACCCACACTTCTCACCCACCCAGACCGGACACTCGTGCAAAGCCTTTGGGAGTCGGAGACACACACACACACGGAGTAGAAAGCGATGGCGAATTGGAGGGAGGGGGGACTTCATTCTTACACCAGCAGCCATCCCTTTTGCACTTTTTGCTACGGGTGCGCGGTGAGCGGTGAGCGGTGGATAGTGAATACTCTTCTTAGCTGGCCCGTATATATATATATATATATGTGTATGTGTGTGTGTGTAGGTAAAGTATGGTGCTCCGTACCCTATCGCCTGGCTAACAGCACACGGGTGACTGCTTGGCCTCCCTCACCCGTTCGAACCAGATGGCCAAACCATTTCCAAGCAAGAATGGTGAAACACGCATCCCGTCGGGCAGACATCCATTCGCAGGGATCCATGATCGCCCTTGGCTTCTTGGCGCCAAACCGAACCCGTATGCTCCAGAAGGCTTATCTCAAGCACCCCGGCACGCAAATACATAACTTATACTCGAGTACCGTACCGTACGAGTAGTTGACTCGGGCGGACCGAAACCAAAGAACCAAGCCTCCCTTCCACTCTCGCTTGGCGTCGACCCATCACCATCCCCTTGCTAGCGGGAGAGGGGGATGGCGATGGTACATTGAAATGATACCGCACGGCCACTGCATGAAGGAAGAAAGAAAGGAAAAAAGGAGGAGAAAAAGAAAGAAAGAAACAGTCAGTCGATAGAAGTGAAGTTTGGTGACAACACAAGGGTACTAGTACTGTACGAGTACCGTACTCGTGCAGTGTATCGTAGGGTACAGTACCGTACAGCACAAGTATTAGTCCTCAGGCGAGAATAATCCATGCAGTACGAGTATGATACAGTACCGGTACGCCAATGCGCCGCGACCCACCAATCGCGCAGTTCGGTTCTCTCGGCTCCCCTCTGAGTGTCTGGGTGGGGGGGAAGGTTCAAGTGGTCATGTGAGACAGAGCATTGGTTGAGATGCCTACATGTAGCTCCGAGTGCCGCCATCAAAACCAACCCCACCACCGGTGCTCAACTTGGGGTTGTCGGGACTTGCGAAGCCTCTTTGCCACAATGGCAGCGCTCGATGCATCGACGGGTCGTTTGAGTGCCGGTACTGTGCGGTGTGGTAGGGTACGGTACTTTGTCTCACCCAGCCTCACACAGACGGGCAGACAGCATAATCCTGTGCAATCCACCACACACACCTTCAGGCCATTTGTCCTCTGTAAGTGAGCGAGCACGGTACCGGTAGTCACCTCCCCATGTTTCAAACGTGCAACTTCCCCCTTCTCGTTGGATCAGAACGGTGGGGGCCCTCACTCGCTTGAGACTCCGCGAGAGGGGTTGTGCGCGGGATTCAATGGTCAGTAGAGCTACGTTATGGTCGTAACGTGGCTGGTGTCGTAACCTGTTTGGACGGCTAACGATCGAGATGCAGGTACCGTCCCCCGTCAGCAAAGTTCATCGCAGGAAGGGAGGCGTGATAGCGGTTGCTGATGTCAAAAATTCCAGTATCCCGCTACCTTGGCGCCAAGACAGGCAGCAAGGAAGCCACGGTGTCCGGATATGATATGATACCAGTACGATACCATACCGTGCTAGTACTAGTACGAGTGCCGCCGATTAATATATTCGTCATGTGAGATCCTGCCTTAGAGCAGCAAGGTAGCAATGACAAAATCGCCACCGTCATCACTCTAGTTGAGACTGAGATCAACAAACCAGACCCTCCCCCCAACGCCCGGTCCTGCCTCATACTATCTCTTAATAGAGAGTTTGCGCACGCAGACCTAGGTGGCGGTAGATTTCGTTAATATATGTTATGCTAAAAGGCTTGGAGACCTGGGTGCCCAAGTGCACTTGGTCAAGGCCCAAAAGTCAACTTTAAAGACCTAGAGTAAGTTTCTAGATAACAATGTCAAAAATATACAGTACCAACATATTTCTATGGATACCAAGGAGAGCTAAGTGCAAAGCAGCTCTAGGAGAAATAAATGATATGAAAAATATAATAGTTATGTAATAATATTGATTCTACATTCTGTGCTCTGGCTATTAACACCTCACATTGCACTCAGCTGTTGTAACCTGGCTGCCAAGTCATCTGGATCCTATGTGCAAACTCTTTACAGCACCTAGGTCCTTTTTGTGGTAACTACCACCTTGGTCTGCAGGTGCAAACTCTCTAATCACTCCAAATATATCTGAGATGGAACATACAAGTGGAGCAGCAGAGATTCCACTTGAAATGTATTGTGTGATTCTTACCCTTCATTTATTCACTGATAAAACCTGAATTGAAATCTTGAAATGCCTTCTTATTCATTCAGAGTCTATATATCACATTTGTCAGAAAGCTAAGGTATAAGATACTAAAAGTAAATTATAAGTATAATGTTTCCTACTAGCTAGTACTCTTAGACACAGGTGACAATACCTTAGGCAGGATCTTGAGGGCTATAGTTCTCCTGTTTATTGAATTGATGACTAAGTACTTAAAGCTTCTATTCTATAATACACCTATGAGAATATTCCAAAGATGTAGTCACTTGGGTGAGTAGGTAGGGGAGTAAAGTTATAGGTAAGAAGATATAAAGATAATAACATAAAGAGCTTATCTTCTTGGATTCCTTTAGCCACTTTTAAACTTACTCTTCTTGCAACCCTAACCCTATAACTCACCTTTCTGAGTTTTCTATAATATATATGACTTGCTATTGTAGTTATATAAAATCTATTTTAACAGATCATATATGCTAATCATGTCACTTGTGTGAAATCTACAAGTTGTAATCTGAGTCAGATATGGTTTAAGTACTCTAAAACCTGTACCAGACTTAGCATTTTTAAATAATTATAGAGAACTAGTCAGATTTTTAACAATTATAAAAAAACCTCTAAATTGTTCTTCTGAAGATTTTCTATAATGTAGAGGTTTTTCCATAATGATTAAAAATTTCTCTAACTCTCTATAATCATTTCAAGATGCTAAGTCCAGTGCAACTTTTGGAAAACTTAAATTATACAAAAGTTATAATATCATTAGACTTACAACTTTGAGTCACTTAAGTATATCAATCAATCAAAACATAACAATAACTCATAACTCTGAGTTATACAATATTCTATGACTTGAATATAAGTTATAGTGCAAAATATTCCAACAACTCAACTAATTTTCCTCATATGCCACAGTCTCACTTAGTGAATATCTATAATAGTAGGTAATAACTGAAAGTAAGAAATAATATATGAGCATGCAAGTGATTTGAATAATTTCTAGAACTTGTATGTTGTTCTTTAAAGCTTAGATCACTCTAGATAGCCAGAAGTTATACTAGAGGGCTCTGAAAGGTTACTAGTACCAAAGAGTACCTCGCAAGATAATTAAATTAAGAGATATCAAAAAACCTTCTCTAAGGTAGTAAAAGAATTAAGAATTAAGGTAGCTTATTCTACTATTAAACAAATAATGCATAATTATTATAACATCTATTAATTTAACACCAGACAGCCTAAACCTATTCTAAATATATTCTATAAAAAAGCTAGAATGAACTTTACATTTTAGTCTATTCAAATAGATTCATGGTAAATAAATTCTTTTTTTGTATTTAAATTACAGTAAAGGTCTGAAATGCCACACCATTTTGTAAAATATACCTCAAATACCATGGGGGCCTCACATGCCACACCAAGTAGATTATGTAAGTTTATTTTTTTTATAGGGGGTGAGATATTTCTATATTATAAAATATAAAATATTGCCTAAATTATCAAACAAAAGAAACTAAAAGATTGTAGTATAAATAAGAGAAAAAACAAAAGAAAAAGGAGAGAATGTATAGTAAAGATAAAGGAAAATAAATGAATATAAATGAATGACAAAGAGAAAGCATGAAGACAATAATCCAGTAAACTGGCAACAAATTAATTACAACTAGGCATGAGACTGTCGACAGGTAGCAGAATTATGCCCAATACTACTACATGTTGAACACCTTGGCCGTGGATAAGGTGGCTTATCTGGGAGAAGCCCTAAGTGGTTTGCAATCAATTGATGCTGTTGGCCTTGGCCAACTCAAATTTGCTCTTTTCTTGGCCTTCCACACGGCTTCCTGATAACTGGTGGCTCAACCTGATGTGCAATTGGCTGAATTTGAGGCCCAGCATTATTATCTATAGGGTTCTCAGCATTTGCCTGCAGGTCAGTAATATTTACTGGAAGCAAGTTAGTCGTATAGGTTGATTTCCAAGTTGCAACTGAGAGGGACTGAGGAAGATAATTCTGAACTGGCTAATAATAGTTAAGTTAGCAGAAGGAATGATAACAAGTAGTGAAATAAGGTACCTCTTGAATACTCATAATACATGTTAAAGCATGTCCACATGGAATACCATTTTCCTGATATAACATACAGGAGAATGTTTTGGCTTCAAGGTTAACAAGCTTAACATTTCTATTAGGTTGAGTAACATGACCAAGAAACTGATCAGCCATTTGAACCAGATTTCATCTTGCCCAAATCCTGCTCTCACTTAGCGGATTGTGTAATGGGGGCACCCCTAGGAAGATGGATCCCAAGGTTGCGACCGCACCAAACAACTTCAAACTTATCGCCAAAAGTTCACACAATTGTAAGAGTAAAGTAGACGGTAAAACTTAATATCGTTAAGCCTGACGCTTCACTCAATTAAGGTCTCGAGAGGATTGATTGTTGGAGTAGGAGAGTTCTCGCATAGACTTTCAGGTAGTTTTATCTTATGCCAGAAACTCCCCCATCAGTTTACTCCAACTATTCGAGCACACCCTTCTCCGCTAAGGGCGGTCCGACACGTCTCCTGACACCCCCTTCGGGCATGTATGTGTCGACCCGCTCTAGTCGGCGTTCACCATATGTGCATATCGTTTCTGCGGCGCATTTCCATTCTGCCCGCCGGAGTGAAAACCTCTGCGCATCGGGGACTTGCCAGTGGCTAACTGTCAAGACCCCTTGCTGAACTAGACTATCTATGACACCCTTCCCATGCGCGTTGATTTCTTCTTGACGCCGGAAGCTACCGTGAGCGGTTTATCTATCTACTATTTACGAGTCTCGGGCTTCCGGTGTCTTCCGCAGGGTACGGTGGTCCAGGAGTGATCCAATGGGCGCTACCCACGACCACTACCTCGGATACACCTTACCTGCGGTAGGAATCATGCTTTTAGTGTCTCTGCACTTCCCTCTCAGAGCCTATGGCGTTGGGGACATCCTTGGGCGTAGTAGGTGCAAAACGTTCCCAGTCGTCCCGGCACCACCCGGGACTACCTTCGGGACCCCCACGGTTAACTCCCGTTAACTCCGTCAGTTTTGGTCCGTTTTACTCCGAACAACTTGGAGGAGGTACTCCACCTTCCACCCTATGCCCCCTTATATATCCTGCGAACAGCTTACGGTCGACCGGACGGCAGCAACGTATACGGTGTTGCAAGCGGGTCTCCAAAGATCCTCCTTTGGTAGACTGCACACAACTACACAACCGTTTGCCCATGACGTCCGGGCCTCAAGGCGGGGCCGGAGGGGCATGATAGGAATAATGTCTTCAATTTACAGCTTCTCCGTAGCTGCGTAGCTCGCCCAATAGCATCTCCCGGAACCCCAGATTCCAGTATTATGCATGGCTTCGTGTGACAAACATTCCAGTCATTTTTCCCAAACTCCCCGAGGGACTTCGTATTGGCAGGTAGGGTAACTCAGGCCCTTGAACAGGGTAATCCAAGCCTCAAGGCAGGGTAACCCTGTTCTGAGGGTAGGGTAATCTTGTCCGGTGGACAAGTGGATTTTCTCCTGTTACCCTATCTATCCCACTTCCGGGGATAGACACACTCGGCCTTTCTCTAGTTACCCAGCCTAGCTGTGTATTGGCCCTTCATAGGTCCCTAAGTACGCTGACACCAACCTTGGGCGTAGCCATGTACCTAAATACTTGTGTCCACTAAGTCTGCTCATCTCGGAGCCCGGGCCATCGGGTCTCCGTAGGTCAAGTACTCACTTGCCTGCCGGTTCCTACCAGTTCGCCTCCGGGCTACCTGTATGGGTGTAGGTTCCGGCTGCCATAGCTCATGTATGCTGGGTCGTTACATCACTCCCCTCTTCTCTACGGTCCGTCCCGGACCGTTTAGCGTCGTCTTTTGTTTCCACGACTCGATTCCCCCAAGACCCGATGGTCCCTGGGCTTGGACGGATATCTTTGGTGGAAATCTAGCATGGCCTGTAAGCCTGTCCCTTCTAGCATCTCATAGGGCTCCCACGAGTTCTCCTCAGCTCCATAGCCTTCCCATGAAACCAGGTATTGGACAAAGCGCGACGGAAACTTCGCCTTTGTTCCACCATACCAGCGACTGTCCACAACAGCTTCGATGACGTAACTGGGCTCATTGTCCACGAGCTCTGGGGTAGGGATCTCCTTGATCCTACCCGATTCCGGATCCTCGCGATAGGGTTCCAGCAGCGTGACATTGAAAACCGGGTGGATGCTCCATCGGGTGGGCAATTGGAGTTCGTATGCTCGGGTACCCACCCGACGTTTGACCACGAAAGGGCCAAACATCCGGTGGTCCAGCTTCTCCATGGGACGCTTGGTGCGGATGTTCTTCCGGTTCAACATCACGCGGTCCGCTTTCTTAGCCCGCCCAGCAGCCACATCTTCCAAGGTAACATAGTCCGGGGATGGCAGCCGTTTCTGGTCATGCCATTTCCGCTGCCTTTCCTGTGCCCGTTTAATCGTTTCTCGAATCTGTTGCCAGGTTCCTTCCCATTCCTTAACCAAGAGTTCACTACTTGGGTGTATCCCTTGGTTGTCAGACACAACACCCGACCAGTTTGTTCGTGGGTTGAACCCATAGTTGATCTCAAATGGTGACAACCTGGTGGATTCTGATGTTGAGGTGTTATACGCATACTCCGCAAGGGGTAGCAGCGAGACCCAGTCATCCTGTTGATAGGAGCAGTAACTACGCAGGTACTGCTCCAGTGTCTGATTAACCCTCTCGGTTTGCCCATCAGTCTCTGGGTGGAATGCAGTCGAAACGTTTAGTTTCACTTGCAGCAAGTGCATCAGACTCATCCAGAACTTGGATGTGAATCGGCTATCTCGGTCGGAGATGATTGACTCTGGCAGTCCATGAAGGCGCCAAACCTCCTTCAGGAATATCAAGGCAAGCTCCTTGATAGGTACCTCAGTGGTCAGGGGTATGAAATGGGCCATTTTCGAAAATCTGTCTACTATGACCCAGATCTTGGTATACCCTTCGGACTCTGGCAGCGCTACAATGAAATCCATTGAAATTGCTGTCCAAGGCCGCATAGGAACATCGATAGGTTCCAGCAGCCCGAACTTCTTGTGCCTGATGGATTTATTTCTTTGGCATGCATCACATGTCCGCACATAGTCAGTGATGTGCTCATCCATCTTAGGCCAGTAGAAGTTAGCCCTCACCCTGCCAATGGTTTTGTAAGTCCCGAAGTGTCCCGCGATTCGGGAGTCATGTTCTGCCTTCATGATTGTCTGCTTCAGATTCTGACCCTTGGGAACATACCACCTGTTCTTGTACAGGAGTAAGCCCTTTTCCGTCGTGAAATGTCGGTCGACCTCTTTGTCACCTGCAGCTGTTGCCTTCAGGATCCTTAAGTACTCCTGGTCTTCGCTTATCGCTACCCGCAACTGATCCAAAAAGGACGACTTGAGCCGAAATCCCTGGCACACTTGCAACACCTGTGGTCGCAAGATGTCCCGTTCCTGGCTCCCGACCCACTGTCCGGGGCGAAAAAACGACTGTGGCGGAAAATCACTCCCCCCTTCAGGGCGGTAGTCCCTACGCCGCGACAAAGCATCCGCCTTCTCATTCAACCGTCCTTCTCGGTAAACCACCTTGAAGTTAAATGGTTGCAGGAATTCAGCCCAGCGGTGCTGCCTTCGGTTAAGGACCTTGGTACTATTGAAGTACTCCAAGTTCTTATGATCCGTATAGATCACCAACTGGTCCGTTACCGAGCGTAGCAAATGATCCCATTCCTTGAACGCCGCCACGATGGCTGTCATTTCCTTGTCATGGACATCATAATTAATCTCTGCTGGGTGAAACTTCCTACTATGGTAGGCCACCGGATGCCATCTCTCATCCTCACATAACTGGGAGAGAACGGCTCCTAATGCAAAGTCACTAGCGTCGGTTTCTAGCCGTGTTGGCCGTTCAGGGTCAAAATGTGCTAGGATAGGTTTGGACGTGAACGCTTCCTTTAAATGATTGAAGGCCTGCTCACATGCAGGTGTCCATTCCCATCGGACATCCTTCTTTGTCAAGTCCGTGAGGGGTTTCGCTATCTTGCTGAACCCTTCTATGAACCGACGATAGAAGTTGGCAAAGCCCATAAAGCTTTGAACGTCGACGACGCATGTCGGAGGTGCCCAGTCTTTGATTGTCTGCACCTTTTCCGACAACATAGAGATCCCCATATCGGAGATCCTATATCCGAGGAATTCAACCTCCCGTTGGTGGAAACTGGACTTCTTCATACTTACACATAGTCTAGCTTTCCGCAATTTCTCCATTACACGCCTTACCATCGCGACGTGCTCTTCCATAGTTTCGGAGTAGATCAGGATGTCATCCATATACGCGATGACTCCTTCATCCATGAGATCTCGAAAGACCTCATTTATCATGCTCTGGAAAGTTGCCGGGGCATTACATAACCCAAACGGCATGACCGTGTATTCATACAGTCCATATCTGCACCGGAAGGCCGTCTTCCATTCCTCACCTTCTGCCATCCTCAGAAGATAGTAGCCGTTTTTCAAGTCCAACTTAGTGAACACAACGGCTTTTCCTAACCTATCTCGCAGTTCATTCATCAGCGGTAGAGGGTACTTGCTCTTCACCGTGATTTTGTTCAGCCCTCGGTAATCTATTACCAGTCTTAATGTACCATCTGGTTTTGGCACAAAGAGGATAGGGGCTGCTGCTGAGGAACTGGATCGCCGTAGCTTCCCCGTTCGCAGCATGTCATTGAGATATTCCCCGAGTGCCTTAAGCTCCTTTTCCGATAACGGATAGATAGGCCCAAACGGAGGTTGAGTCCCGGGTAGCAACTCGATCGTATGGTCATACTTTGAGTGCTCCGGCAAGGCCTCAATCCGTTCTTGACTGAAGATGTCCCCGTAGTCCTTATACTCAGGGAGTAGCTTGACGGTAATGTCAGCACCTTCCTCATCGGAGAATTGTACAATTCCCAATAGGTACACATTACTAGGGTCTTCAGCTAGCAACTCTTCATCGGTCATGAACACTAACCGCCCCTGCTCTGCCAGGCAATTAGCCTTGCAGAAATCTGAGCGCCAGGTTAGTGATCCTGTCTTCCAATCTATGTCGGGATTATGGTCCTTCAACCAAGACATAGGTAGGTACCCGTCCACCTTGGTGTCGGGCATGTCCGCGACTTCAAACCGCATTTCGTTATGGTGGTCGCCTATTCTCATGTCCAATGATTTGGTATAGTGCAGACCTGACCCCGGAATGTGATTACCGCTTGCGTCGCTTATCGGCACATGTACCTTTCGTCGTACACATGGTGCCTGCGTTTGTTTAACCCATCGGCTACTAAGCACTGGCCCAGTAGCTCCACTGTCGAGTAGCAGGAGCGCCTCAGCGCTTACCTGTCTAGCTCCAATCTTCCAGTCTAGCCTTACCCTCAGGTGGATAGACTTGGTATGGCGAGGCAAGTTATCACGCTTCTGCCTCTTCACTTGTCTTAGGGACTTAGTCATCTTGGCTTACTAATTCTGATCTCTTGCCTTTCGACACAAGAGCGGCCACAACGGGTCGGTAAACGTTAAGGGATTGGGAATCGTTTTATCAATAGCTAGGGTGTTTACTATCACGCCAGCATGATTTCGGGTACTAAACCCTCCTCAGGTAAACTTGATCATAGTATCATTTATTCAATCAAGTCCAGCCTGAACTAATCCCGCTTGTACTAACCATAACAAATTTTCCCGAGGTGGGTAGAGGTCCGCTCTTGGACCGGTTCCAAGCGAAGCAACCTTGCTTCCCCAATGTCGAGCGTCTCCGCGAGCGAGATCTCTCCCAGCCTCAACCGAAAATAATACCCTATGACTTGTCCGTCCCAGTAAAGAAATCCTGAAAGAAATACAAATAACTAGAACAAAGGAAATAACCTGAAAACCCACAAAGGAGAGATCACCCTGTCCACCGCATACGGCCTTCAACATCTATCTGCCCACACCACCTGGGTGTAGTCAGCATCAGGGTCGTTCATGCAGTAGAGGGGTACTTACCCATCCCAGAAGCCACTTCCGGGGCTCCTTTTCATCCATCCCGCAGGGGTCTATGGATACAGGTTATTAAGGTTCTACCTTACACAGAATGGGGTCTTACCTATTCTGAGCCGTCAGTATCAACCTCCATAATCTGAGGTGATGCCTGTCGGACTTCAAGTATCTTTGACGAGGTAGCCGGAGGTGGCGCTTCAATGCGCTTTAGTCGCTTGTCCGTACCTGAGGGCTCGCTTACCGGGGCTGACCGTTTCAACCCACGAGCCTGTTTGGACGAACTAACGACTGGGGACGTCGCGGTGCACTTTCTCCAAAAGTGACCCGTTTGTCCACACTTGGTGCACTGGTTGTGCTTTCTCCGACGTTCGGTCAAAGTCGACGGGATTTCCTTATGCGCCAGGGCATACTCAGAAGTCCCCGGCTTTGCCTGTTTCCCCGCATTGAAATTAGTAGGTTTGGCAGACCGCTGGTTCTGTCTGCCCGAACCTTTATCCTTCTTTTTAAACCTTCCGGAAGTTGAGGACCTATCCTCCTTCTTGTCCGTTGGTTGAGACCGTTGGACAGGGTGGATAACTCGGTTGCTGAACCGGGTGTTGTCTTCCAGTGTGTGTCCAACCTTCCGAAGAAGATCAAGGTAGTCGTTCAAGTCGGTGGGATGGGGCTCCTTCAGTGCCCACGCGTTCCTCACTTCTTGAGTAATGCCCGACCGTACCTTATCTCGTACCTGCACAGGGTCTGTATAGCTAAGCTTATACATATAGTCAATTATCTTGTCCAGGTACTCATCGATGTGATGTGGCTTCATCACTAGGTCTCGCCACTCAAGGAGGGATCGGTCTCGTTCCGCTTGGTCACCGCCGAAACTCCGTTCAAGCCGTTCCCGGAATCCTTTCCACGTTCTTAACGGGTTACTGTTATTAACTGGAACTCCGGTACGCTTGGCTGCCTCCTTATTGATGTGGGAGTGCAGCCCAAGATACCATGTTCGGGCAGTATCTTCTAGAAGGGGGATCACCAGGTTTACCTTGTCCATATCGGTCAACCTGCACCCAGCAAAGTACTCGAACTTAACCTCTACCAGCGTCAAGAAGCTGGCGAGTTCGGTGACCTTTCCCTTAAACGCCGGAATGCCGCTCAGCTTTTCCGGCTTCTTCTGCCGTTGTCTAGATGATGGTCATGCAGTCGCCCTGCTCCGTAGTTCCCTTGACAGCTTCTTAGCACGGCGGTCCCACCGTCGTTTCTTCTCGTCGCTCCAGTCATCCTTGCGAGCGCCGAGAAAAGGGGTCAAGTCGGGGAGAGAATCGGCATCATCATCATCCGAGCTATCATGGTCAGAGTCCCCAGGATCTCCACCTGCTCCCGTAGTACCACCGACAGGTGGTCCATTTCCACCTCCACTACCCCCGGTATTTCCACCTGGGGTCTCGCGGGGTCTATCATACCCATCAAACCTTTCCTCCTGGCCATCCTGATTCCCATCCTCGGGGGGGTTAGCCCCTGATGGTACTGATGCCGGTGGTGGAACAGGTCGTTGCCCACTCTCAGGAGTTGGGTTCGGAGCCGCCTGAGTCATCGCCAGAAACGACTGAAGCTCTGGACAACTCAAAGGTTGCATTGGGGGCCCCGCGTGTCTCCATGACCCACAGTACCCACATGTTGGTCGTCCGTCTCCCTCCTTCTGTCTTCTTCGGTGCCTTACCGGGGTCCGTGGTCCCTTCCTGCACCCGTACGTGTGGTAATGAATCCACCCCATACGGGTTTCTTCCGACTTGCAGCCCGACAGACAGTACTCGTCTTGGCTGTCCGACTCACCACTAGTGATCGTGGGGAGGATGGAGGGAAGAGTTGGTTTTGAGGGGGCAGAGGGAATCACGGGTGCCCAAGGAACGGAACGAGCGGGTGTCCCAGGTCCGGGGATCGGAGTCCCTCGTGATGGAGCCATGGGTGCTCGCTCTTCCTGGCGCCTGACCTGTTCAAAGAATCCAGGTGAAGCCGCACGCAGCGGTCGGTACCCTGGGGTAGCCGATACTGTTGGCGGGAAAGCCGTGACAGGGAAGGTATCAGGAGCGGGCAACGAAACTGGTAAAGGTGTGGGTCTTGGGGCAGCAATAGGAGGTACGGGAGTTGCAACCGACGGTGTTGCAGGGGGGTTAATGGGAGCGGGGGTCGGCCGAGGAGTAGGGTCAGGTGTATCTGGTGCTGTGATACCCTTTGGCTTGGACGTCCTTTTCTTAACCCGACGCCCATCGGTTGGTCCAATCGCCGGACTTCCTGAACGACTGCGGGCGATCGAGGAGGGGACAGACAGCGAGCCTGTTGATGCTCTTGTGAAGGACGAGGTATAACTGTATCCTTCCCCCTTGAGGCTTTCCAACATGCGTATGCCCACGGGGCTTAGGTACGCCCTCCACTGTTCATCCCGGGCTCTCATAGCCAGTTCCATCCCGAAGTTCTCCAGCTTCGTGTGGACAAGTGGGAGTGGGGGCGCCGCCTCTATCATCAGTACGTCATTCTCAGCATCAATACTATAACCTCCCGCGAAGGCCCTTTCCAGCGCTGCCATACGATCCTTCAATGCCTTCTGGTCTCTTAACATTCGCAGGTATGCCTCCTGCTGTACCTTCATCCATTCCACCGCTGCCGTAGTAATCTGTTTACGGAACACCTGCTGCTGCTGGGCATTCCAGTTCTTCAGTTCCCGCTTCGCATCCTCAATCGACTTGGATACCTCCCGGACGATGTAAGGTTCGACGAACTCGCGGGAGAACTCGCTAAAGGGTACTCCTTGCGGTGGAGGAGGGAGCATGTTGTGGACGAGGGCGGCGTCTTGGAAGAACGAAAGCGCCGCAGCGCGAGGGTCTGTAATCATAAGATCAACACATTCATCAGGTAGTTGAATAGGGGCGGCCTCCAGGAGCAATTGGTGACCGTCCCATTCAATACCGCGGACGTCCGCGAACACCGAAGCACGAAATGTGTTGGCGGAGTTCTCGTCAAGGTCAAGGTCTGAATCCGAGTTGGATTCCATTCTAGGTCGACGTTCGATACTAGCCATTGCGCTTTCCACCCTGGGCTACTTGTTCGAGACAAGGTTACCAGTATTCACGCAAGGTCAGTGCCGAAGGTCGAAAAACAATTAATCAGGAGAGGAGTTAAGCGAGGAGCTCGCTTAACGATATACTGTAACGGGGGCACCCCTAGGAAGATGGATCCCAAGGTTGCGACCGCACCAAACAACTTCAAACTTATCGCCAAAAGTTCACACAGATGTAAGAGTAAAGTAGACGGTAAAACTTAATATCGTTAAGCCTGACGCTTCACTCAATTAAGGTCTCGAGAGGATTGATTGTTGGAGTAGGAGAGTTCTCGCATAGACTTTCAGGTAGTTTTATCTTATGCCAGAAACTCCCCCATCAGTTTACTCCAACTATTCGAGCACACCCTTCTCCGCTAAGGGCGGTCCGACACGTCTCCTGACACCCCCTTCGGGCATGTATGTGTCGACCCGCTCTAGTCGGCGTTCACCATATGTGCATATCGTTTCTGCGGCGCATTTCCATTCTGCCCGCCGGAGTGAAAACCTCTGCGCATCGGGGACTTGCCAGTGGCTAACTGTCAAGACCCCTTGCTGAACTAGACTATCTATGACACCCTTCCCATGCGCGTTGATTTCTTCTTGACGCCGGAAGCTACCGTGAGCGGTTTATCTATCTACTATTTACGAGTCTCGGGCTTCCGGTGTCTTCCGCAGGGTACGGTGGTCCAGGAGTGATCCAATGGGCGCTACCCATGACCACTACCTCGGATACACCTTACCTGCGGTAGGAATCATGCTTTTAGTGTCTCTGCACTTCCCTCTCAGAGCCTATGGCGTTGGGGACATCCTTGGGCGTGGTAGGTGCAAAACGTTCCCAGTCGTCCCGGCACCACCCGGGACTACCTTCGGGACCCCCACGGTTAACTCCCGTTAACTCCGTCAGTTTTGGTCCGTTTTACTCCGAACAACTTGGAGGAGGTACTCCACCTTCCACCCTATGCCCCCTTATATATCCTGCGAACAGCTTACGGTCGACCGGACGGCAGCAACGTATACGGTGTTGCAAGCGGGTCTCCAAAGATCCTCCTTTGGTAGACTGCACACAACTACACAACCGTTTGCCCATGACGTCCGGGCCTCAAGGCGGGGCCGGAGGGGCATGATAGGAATAATGTCTTCAATTTACAGCTTCTCCGTAGCTGCGTAGCTCGCCCAATAGCATCTCCCGGAACCCCAGATTCCAGTATTATGCATGGCTTCGTGTGACAAACATTCCAGTCATTTTTCCCAAACTCCCCGAGGGACTTCGTATTGGCAGGTAGGGTAACTCAGGCCCTTGAACAGGGTAATCCAAGCCTCAAGGCAGGGTAACCCTGTTCTGAGGGTAGGGTAATCTTGTCCGGTGGACAAGTGGATTTTCTCCTGTTACCCTATCTATCCCACTTCCGGGGATAGACACACTCGGCCTTTCTCTAGTTACCCAGCCTAGCTGTGTATTGGCCCTTCATAGGTCCCTAAGTACGCTGACACCAACCTTGGGCGTAGCCATGTACCTAAATACTTGTGTCCACTAAGTCTGCTCATCTCGGAGCCCGGGCCATCGGGTCTCCGTAGGTCAAGTACTCACTTGCCTGCCGGTTCCTACCAGTTCGCCTCCGGGCTACCTGTATGGGTGTAGGTTCCGGCTGCTATAGCTCACGTATGCTGGGTCGTTACAGATTGGTACAAAACTTAGTATATATGATACCAGGTTCCAAATTGGCAGCCTCCTGATATCTTTTATAATGTTGCCCCATTACAACATACCAGATGGTATCAAGTAATTCCACAATTGGCAACTCCCGATTCAGCTTTAAGACTGCATCAACTTACTCAACAATATTTGAGGTATCATGACTATAGCATTTGGCGGAAAAGTGAGCTTTAGCCTATAGTGTGGGTATACTATCTTGGAGATAGGCCATAGCAGCTGGACTTTTCTTGTGCAGTTTAGCCATAGCTGTTTCAAATGTTTCCACACTTGGGGCCCTAGCAGCTGCCCAAAAGAGGTTGGATAAGCCTCTTCTATAGGCTGCTACTAGGTTCTGCTTGAGATGATAACAACTGTGGGCATGAGTGATGGTTGCTGGGAGGTTGTCAGAGGCAGTTGCAAGTCCCTTATCTGGATCACTGATGAGAGTAGTCTCTTCCTAGGCCATCGCAGGAATTGCAAGAAGAAGATTTGACAGAAAGTATGACCAGGAGGATGAATTCTCGCTCTCAACAATAGCTCAGGCAAGTAATGAGGTCTTTCCATTTGCATCAATGGTAACAGCAAGCAGCAGAGTTTGAACAAACTTGGCTTTAAGAAAAGTACCATCAACAGCAACAAGGTGACGACAGTGCTGAAATGAGAGACAGGATGATTCAGGACAAATAAAAATCTGCTGGAAATGGTGTGTTGTGTCATCAGAGGATAGCCATATAAAGGTACTAGGATTTGAATTCAAAACCAGTCCTACATACTGTGGAAGAAGACGGAATCCTTCTCATTGTGCTTCTAATGTTTCGTCCAGGACATTAGCTTTCGAGTGTAAGGCTGCTTTGTAGCATAAGGTTTCTTCAAATTGAACATGTAGACAGTCAACAATTTCTCGCAGCTTGGTTGCCTGAGTGATATTTAGGTACTTGAATACATGTCGAAGAAGCTATCCTTGAGTACTGCATACACTAGTCTGTTTGCGAGTCTCTCCAGGAAGACAGGTATGCTCAGGTAGGAGAATACTAATCTTAACATCTTCCTGGTTGGTATGATGTGCTCAAACTCTGCATTGGTATTGTTCAACCATGCAAGTATAAATTGCTCGTATTGTATCCTGATTGAGCACTTTAAAGCTAAATTTCTCCTTAACAGACATATCCTCAATAGCATGATAGAGGGTAGTAAAGTTTGGATAAAGTTGTCCAATCTGAGGATGTGATGGCAACTGAGGAAGAGCCATCATGGTGAGACCAGGTTGGTGAATAAACTAGAGGAGGGAAGAGGAAGAGATGATAAACTGACTGGGAGGTAAAGATAAATCAATGGAGGGGAGCCTAGGAGAGGATGGATTAATGGAGGAGGGACTTAGAGAGGATGAACCGAGGGATGTAAGAGGATAAATTGATGGAGCAGAGTCTCAGAGATGATGGATTGATAGAGGAGGGACTTGGAGTAGATGAATAGATAGAGCAGAGAGGATGAACCGATAGCGGATAGATACAGAGAAGATGGATCAACAGAGAATAGAGAATACCTGGAGGCAAAGGTGGATCGTTGCTCCACAAATTTGTGGTAGAATACTAGTTGGTTGGTGCTCTCACAACCACTTAATAAAAAAAAAACCAGTTCGATTCTGTACAAAAAAAAAGTTACATAATCCACTTGGTGTGGCATGTGAGGCCCCCGTGGTATTTAAGGCATATTTTACAAAATGGTGTGGCATTCAAGACTTTTACTGTTTAAATTATTATATTAATATATTTACATATTTTGTATACTCTAATGAGACTTGGGTTAAGATTGACTCTTCTTACTACCCTCTAAGTACTAGTATTTCTTACCTCTAAGGCTCAAAATATTATACATGAGGGAAACTTTCATAGTATAATGGGCATGGCATGTGACTATGGGCAGAAGATCGTGTGTTCAATTCTGAAGTCTGTTGAAGTATTTAGAGAAATGAGATAATTTCTACTACTATGAATGTGTAACGACCCAGCATATATGAGCTATGGTAGTTAGAACCTACACCCATACAGGTAGCCAGGAGGCGAAATGGTAGGAACTGGCTGGCAAGTAAGTACTTAACCCACAGAGACCCGATGGCCCGGGTTCTGGGATGAACAGAATTAGCCAGCCAGGTACCTAGGTACATGGATAGACCTGGGAGCGGTGTCAGCATACTTAGGGACCGCGGAAGGGGCAGTTACTCAGCTAGGCCAGGTAACTGGAGAAAGGTCTGAAATGTCTATCTCCGGCGACGGCATAAACAGGGTAACAGGGAAAAGTCATCTTGTCCACTCGACAAGGTTACCCTACTCTCGGGATCAGGTTACCCTGCCATGAGGCTTGGGTTACCCTGTCCAAAGTCCTGAGTTACTGTACCTGTCAATACGAAGTCCCTCGGGGAGTTCAGAAAAAATGACCAGAATGTTTGTCACATGAAGCCAGGCATAATACTGGAATCTGGGGTTCTAGGAAATACCATTGGGCAAGCTAGGCAGCTCCGAAGAAGCTGTAAATTGGAGACATTATTCCTATCATACCCCTGCGACCCTGTCTTGAGGCCTGGACGTCATGGGCAAATGGTTGTGTAGTTGTGCGCAGTCTAGCAAGGAGGAATCTTTGAAGACCTGCTTGCAACACCGTATATGTCGCTGCCATCTGGTCGACTATAAGCTGTTCGCAGGATATATAAGGGGGCATAGGTTGGAAGGTGGAGTACCTCCTACAAGTTGTTCAGAGTAAAATGGACCAAAACAGATGGAGCTAACCATGGGGGTCCCAAAGGTAGTCACGGGTGGTACCGGGATGACCGGGAGAGTTTTACACCTACGAAGCCCAAAGGTGTCCCTAACGCCATAGGCTCTGAAAGGGAAGTGCAGAGACACTAAAAGCATGATTCCTACCACGGGTAAGGGGGATCCAAGGTAGTGGTCATGGGTAGCACCCATTGCATCACTCCCGGACCACCATATCCTGCGGAAGATACCGGAAGCCTGGGACTCGAAAATAGTAGATAGATAAACTGCTTATGGTAGCTTCCGGGAACAAGTAGAAATCAATGCATATGGGAAGGGTGTCATAGAGAGTCCAGTCCATCAGGTGTCTTGACTGTTAGCCACTGGCAAGATGCCGATACAAAGAAGTTTTCACTCGGGTGGGCAAAATGGACATGCACCGCAGAAACGATAACTGCATAAGGTGAACACTGACCAGAGTGTGTCGACACATGCATGCCCGAAGGGGGTGCCAGGAGACATGTCAGACCACCCTTAGCGGAAAAGGGTGTGCTCGAATAGTTGGAGTAAACTGATAGGGGAGTTTCTGGCACAAGATAAAACTACCTGCAAGTCTATGTGAGAACTCCCCTACTCCAACAATCAATCCTCTCGAGACCTTAATTGAGTGAAGCATCAGGCTTAATGATATTAAGTTTTACTGTTTACTTTACTCTTACATCTGTGTGAACTTTTGGCAATAAGTTTGAAGTTGTTCAGTGCGGCCGTAACCTTGGGATCCATCTTCATAGGGGTGCTCCCATTACAGAATGGATGGATAAATCCCTTGTACTACACTGACTAGATAATACTGACTGAGGGGTCTTTATCTACACCTATATAAGCAGTTCAGGGCTGTACTGCAGAAGTCACGCGAAGTAATTTGTATAGTTGGTTGCGAAGATATATGTATAGGAAGAAAGCTGAATGAGATGATAACACCTAAGAGATGATTGGACATCTGCACCCAGATACAGACAAGGAGGAGTTATGAGAAGGCACTCTTGTAATGAGTCAACCTTGAAGGTACTGAGCGATTATGGACTCATAGACTATTGGTATGATAAAGGCAAATATCACTCAGGCCTTAGCTGACATAGAAGGATAAGGAACTTAAGTGCATTGATAAGTCTGTTGTCGGAGCTGATCACTCTGTATGCAGAAAAAGGGCCAGTAACTAATTGCCATGGTAAAATAGTTCAAGTGACTATAGATAAGAGTAGATCATGCGAAGAGAGGGGGGGAACACCCTTTCCACTGCTTGAAGGATTTAAAGTCAAGCTGGGTAAAGGTTTTCAGGGTCTATGAAGTTCATACTGAGAAAACAAGAGAAAAAGTAGAAGGATTAGATAGTTCGTGAACACCCAGATGCAGAATATAAATATTGAGGTATCTCCCATACTTTTACAGAGATCATCAGTAACAGAGAAGAGATCTTATCAATATATTTGTTATATAATACAACCTTTACACTTTTATCCACCCAAAAGCATAGTAAGCCTTCCTAGTATTGACTCTGTCAAGTATTGAGCCCTAGTCAGAACTCGCTTGTCCTTAGAGTTGGCTACCGCCTAATACAAAATCACTAGACCACAATTGATATTAGTTTCAACTTACTGGAGTAACTTATATTTTGGAGTTATATAACTTGTAAGTATCAGAATGTATGTTTTATTTAGAAAAAAGAGATAAAGAACAAGAAGAAACATTATAATAAAATGGTTAAGAAGAAAAACAATCTAAAGAGATTAAAGCAGTATCATAGGAGAGTACAGACACTTATTGACGTAACAGGAGAGTTCAAGATTTTGAAGAAGTTAAATACTAAGATATAGAGATTGAATTAAGTAGATCCCTTTTTTTTTTAGAATATTTATAGCAAAAGCAACAAGCAGCTGGGAAGTTTAAGAAATTGGTTAAAGAAAAAGAAGATAGAAGCAAAAGAGAAATAGATTGAGCTCTATATAGAGAGAAAGTTTTTCATTCTCTATACTATTCTTTTATGCAAAAAGTAGAAAGAGAAAGTAGAAGAGAGATAGGGATAGTAAAAGGTAATACTTCAATATACAATACAATAAAAGAGGTAGGGGAGGAGGAGTGGAACAGACTTGAGTAGTGGTCTATTGATTAAGCTACTGAATCTCTAAATCTTAACAAAATAGAACCTCTTTAGAATTCTTTAAAAAATTGGCTTGAGGAGTATAAGTTTACACGTCAGAGTTAGTCAATGCAGGATGAGGTTAAATAAGTATTCTTACAAGGGTAGGAAAAGATACCAATTGATTTGATTAATCAGAACTGCTTGAATCTTTGTAATAAGCTTGAACTTGTTATTAAAAATAAGAATAACAACAATTTCTATAGATGAAGTGTGTTTTTCTTTTCTTCCTTTCCTGCTTCTTATGTTTATATTATGATACTTTGAAAAAAGTTTATATCATATTTATCTCCACTGTACTTTATTGAAAAATTAAAGGAATATAGAAATAGGCAGTTGTGGTATTGATGATCTGATTCCAATATACTGGTTTAATCTATATAAAGAATATATTAATTAGTATGGTGTTATGCGAAAAATAGACTGTTGTATTTTAGAGAGTATGGAGTTATTGATGTTTAAAGTTTGCATAGCGATCAAGTGAATTTTGAGAAAAACAGGAAATACTATTTAACCAGTAAATTTCATAATAGCAGTACAACTAATAGTTCAGTTTCTCTTAAAATATATTTGAAAGACTTAGAATCTATAGTAATAAAGACAAGTAATCTGCTTAGTATCTCTCAAGTTCACAATTTTCAATCACCTTTTCTCTTCTTATTCTTAGATCCTGGAAGATGTCCCTGACCATGCCATTTTATTGATCCTGTATCTGATATTGTAGTCTTAATACTAGTTGTACCTTGCTCATGATCTGGGTCCGGGTCTATTTCCTGTTCTCCACAAGCTTCCTGTATAATTAATCCTTGGTTAGTTTATAATCAGTCTAATTATATAATATAAAGTATAGCCTTTAGAATTAGAACTTACTAGTACTCCTTTCTTTGTTGTTCCCACTATTCAATCTTGTATCAACTAGTTGAGTTTTGGACTTCTTTGCACTTTGCATATGCAAGCTTTTCTTTTCCCTAACTGTCAAGATTAGTGTTTCTGTTGGCTTTGAATCAAGCTACTAAGATTTGTATTGTAAAGGAACATATTTTGAATACTTATATCAGAGATCATGTTGCTTCTCCTCAGTTAAACCAGTATCAGGAATAGCAGGAGGAGAAATAGTTAAACATAAGTTTAGAGGGAAGTCCTTTTTATAAAGGTCAAATCTCACCCATGCTTGATCAGGTAGTTTACAGGCTTCAACTACTCCTGGAGCTGCCTTAGTCAAGTGAAAAAATTGGAAGCTCAAAATACCTTTAAAGGCTTTGAGTTGTTGAGATAAAGCCTGATCGCAATTGTGGAATATACTTGCTGGTATATTATCAAAAAGTCTTATAGCCTTAATCTTTTTAGTCTTATCTGTAGAGTCAACTAGTGGAGCATAATACTCAGGAATCTATACCTCTATTCTATTAGCCTTTTGCTTTACAGTTCTAAATCCACAGTCAACACTATTATGTATATGACTCTTGATTTGAAATCCAAGTATAACAGAGTTAATATCATAGTTTAAAACCAACCAGTAAAGATACTATAACCTAGTTTTGTTCTTGTTTTGTCCCACACAGTTATCTGCCCATAGCTGTATTACAGACTTCACTTTCTGAACTGATGTTAAGAATATATGCTATAGAGATACAACTGGATTAGCACCTTTTCCTTGCTGGCCCTCTGTATGGTAATGTTGTTCAGTACTTTCATTAATAATACCTAAGATATATAACTTAAAAGGGGACCAATAGTACCACTCTGATGATTGTTATAGAATACTTGGAATTTCTACTACATGCTCAAAATCAAAGGAATAACAGCTAATATGAGATTTATCTTTTTTAGCTATCTTGATATCATGTTTATACTCACTTCTGCAAGACTGATACCCTTTGCAATAAATTTCCAACTGCTTTACATAAGAAGCTTTATTGACCTGTACATTGTGACTTCCTTCAGATAGTACTTCTCTATCTGACATCTCCTTTAAGTGGGTACTTGACTGCATCTTAAAGTTAATTTCAAGTATTGCACATTCATTATAAGTATTTTTAGATAGCTTGAAGATTTTCATAAACCAGAAAACCTTACGTGTTTTCCAGTACTTGTAAAAGTACTCATAGAATGGTACCTACTGCGGATTTGTATGATTAATCTCCTTAACATACTGATTATAGAGTACCTGATATAATAGATATAATGGTCATAATGTAGTATATTTTACCTCCATATACTTTACCTTCTTACTATTTTTTCAAACACCTTTTAAACATGTATGTTGCAAGGGATTCACATTCATCTATCTTGATTTCCATTATATCAGCCAAAAAGGTACCATGCATCTGATGTGTTACTACTGCATACTGACATACATGACGTTGAATCTGCATTCCTGTATCATGTGTATTCTGATATCTGTTGCAACACCTGCTCACACCAGGGCAGTCTCACGCTGCCACACTACACTTGGTTGCATCCAGATATGATGTCACATCCTACTCAGATCCTGCCCACGGCTCTGTAATTCTTCATAGTACTTTTTCATTCCGATACCCACAGCTACATCTTGTTCCTTGCCAGTATCCCAACTCTGGGTATGGTTACTGCTTCTCTGACGAGGGCTTCTAGCAGAGTCTTACAATATTCTTTTATATCCTGACGCAATAACGCATTTGATTTACATCCAGCTCATGCTTGACTTATTCTCTATTATATGTTCTTATTCTGACTCTTACAGCTCCACCTTGGTCCTCACTGGAACCCTGACTCTGAGTTTGGTTACTGCTCCCCTCATGAGAGTATCTAATATTGCCGCACTACACTCCTTCATATCGCAATACAACATCACATCAGATCTACATCTAGCTCAGGCCAGAGCTATTCTCTCCCATATCATGTCTCTTTTGTCTCGTGTCATGGCTTTCTGACTTGGTCTAAAGGGGCTGACTTATGTATTGAACTTCTATATTTATGTATATTTATATCGTTATATCTGGCTTCCTGGCTGCCTCCTGATATTGATCTGAATCCTTACTCCTAATTTCATAACCTACTAGGCAACAATTTCTCTTCTGCTATATTTTATTACTTGTGTTATATAGTACATGCGTACTGGCCAGCAGCTAGATTGATATGTGAAGATGATCGCATAAAATAGTCCAATCGTCTTCTGATTTCAATCCAGCCTCTTGCATTGTTAATAGTTCCTATATACAGTGTGGCAATGATACTACAATCCTTAACCTCTTGTAATAGGTAGGGTCTGTGCGGGGTCAAGAGCAAATAGTACAAGACATATCATGGTAGGCAGGACAAGAGAGAGGGATGGGCGTATGAACAAGATATAATTATATCAAGGATCAAGGAGTTCAAGGAGGGGGTCTCCAAGATCAGAGTCAGAGCATCCTCCATCTCCGTTACAACTCCGGTCATTGAAATTTATTTCCTAATCGGGAATGACTCAACACCAGAGAACTATCACCACATTTAGGGGTCTCGCACTCCCCCGCTGGGGGGTGCTAGACCGCTTCTTTTCACTTCTTGCTTGGCCAGGCATTACCTATGGCCCCTACTATCCTCCC